>BMAV01014370.1:77222-94047 GCA_019973955.1 Trichonephila inaurata madagascariensis | reverse complement strand
TGCGCCTTTAAATATTGAAAATCACCAGACTTGGCGAATTTAAAGCTCTTTTCACTCCTTATTGCCGAAGATTTCGCGGCCACATCGTTTAAGGCGTTTCTTTTCTAACGGTTGTACCCGGGTTCGAAAGAACAACATCGCTTAATTTTTATGACTTTTTAAAAAAATACTCAAATTTTTATTTGTGCATTTAATAACTTCGCCAGCAATTTTGTAATTGGAAATACAATTTATTTCATCACGATACAGTTTTTTTTTTTTTTTTAACAAAACAACGATACTTTACATATTTTAAAGATTTTTTTCTAAAATGAAACAATATTGATGCGTTTATAGAAAAATGATTTTTAAAAAACTCATACCTTGATCTTTTAGAAATAGCGATTTAAAAAATAAAATGCCAAAAACTTTTTTTCACGAATTTTTAAAAAATATTGAAATTTTAAATATTTAATAACTTATGAAATTCACAGTTTTTATAAATTCTTCATTGAAGTCCCACTGTTCACTTACTCGAGAGCTCTGATAGCGAGAGGGGAAGGGGAATTTCCATGACAATATGTTATGCATTTAAAAATGTTCGTGCAACGCCGGGGAAAATAAACCTGTCTGACAAAGAAAAGAAGCAAAGCAATTTCGAAACAGGGAATTTTAAGTTATACACACGGTAAAAGCAAGAGCAATGCCGGGCTAAGCGGAGGAGGAAGATGGGGGTGGAAGTCATTTTAAAAAGGACTATTAGAAGTGATGATTTTGTTAAGGAAAGTGAAAATTTATAAAAGTTGAGAAAGCCCGTACATCGCCAGTCCATGCAGCTAGTATAGAAATAAAAATAAACACACACAAGTCTCATAACAAGATAAATATAAATAAGTTAATTTTATTTCTTAGAAAAATATTAAGAAAACAATACTTTCTTTTACAGAAATTTTAAATTATACACTTTTTACAAAAATCATTGATCATGCATGGCGATTATTTGTAGAATCATCAAACACATCAAAATTTCGAGGGAAAAATATATTTTTCTCAAGTAAAGCAGCTATAATACCCTCCGAGTTAGTCACATCAGAAGGGTCTCCATAATCGACGCTTTTACGAGTTGTTGTTATCATCTTGCCATTCAAGGCATTTATCAAAGCATTACCAGCACACATTTTCCATTTTTTGATGTTATGTATATGAAGATATGTGTCAGCTTTTCCTTCTGTTAACTGAATAGACTTATAACCTAAAAATATGAGCAGACAATTATTTAAAATCAGTTAAGCTTTAAATAAATTACATAATATAAATTATTATGAAAAAAGGAAAAAAAAAAAACTTCATCATAAAATAACATTAAACTTCATTGAAGACAAAGTTAAATACATTTTGTTTGAATCTGTTTCATTGATTAAATATAATAATTTGAAAAATTGGAAGAATGTTGCTAAGACATTTCATGAATTCAGTAAGTTTTCTAGATAGTATTTGAAATTTTTGGCTACTAGAACTCTAACACAAAACGAATCAATTTCAAACATTCTCAATTATATTCAAGATCTGTCTTAAATTATATGAATTATTCTTTAGAACTTAATGATACGATTTTAACAAAAAAATTTCGGTAATTGTATGTAAAACATAATTACATTTCTTTAATAAAGAATTTACACTGACTATAATTTTTTAACTCTCTTTGAATTTGTCTCACTGCTGTGTTTGCAGAAAAAATATATTATTCACAAGGTTGAATTTACTGAAATTTAGAGGCTTCAGAGTTAAGGTTGGTTTTAACTACTGAGAACTTTTCTAGAAAATTGATTATGTAATAAACTGGGCTCAAAAGGCTTATGATTTTCTCTTGTCAAGGATATTGATATACAATAAATAAATAGGACCTTTTGTAAAAAATCCTTGAAGTATAATTCTCTTCAAAAAACAATTTCTAACAGTTTAAAAGAGGTGGGCAAATAGTGGCCAGCAAAGAGGTTTTTGAGCTTTATATGTAGTAGAATTTATCTATGAGCATTTCATTAACTTTTGGCAGCAATGAAACAGGACCTTTCTCTGATGTCAAATGTACTAAATGACATGAGCATAATAAATAATTAAATTCTTATTTTCCATTAAATAGGTAACAACTCCCTTTCATTATCTACCATATATGTAACTAAATGTTCAAAGAGTACCCCAAATTTTTTAAATTCCTCCATAATGAATTGGCTTACATTTTTTCCAGTAGAACTCCCGATAAAATTTGGAATTACAAAAAGATCACTTTGAATTCAGCAGTTTGTAGGAACAAAGAGACCACAATGGAAAATAATTTATAGTTTGCATCCTTTCTGCTACCAAAGATCCTTGTTTCATTCATTTAATTATATAGCCTTTAAAGCCGGGTTGGCATTAAGTCGATCGCTATCGACCGGTGGATCGCCAAGACATTTTGGGGTGACCGCCTTCACATAAAACATTAGACCCGCACACTCAAAGAAACACAGATGGTTATCAAGATAATGGAAACGCCCATGAATGAAAGAGACACTGTGAATAAAACTGCAACCAAAATGCAAATCAACCCAAATTTGAGAGACGTTTTCAAAACTTTACTAGACTAGAATCAAAAGTTGCATTCATGAGTTACCCATTTGGCAATGTTGATGTAAAAAATATAACTAAAAATATGTTACATGTTCTCGAGGAAAACAAAGCTTTTTTTCTCCTTCAAAAGAAGGACGTAATTTGTAAAGAATAACTTTTGGAATCTAATAGTCAAGGTAAAGCATTCCAATTTTAAAAAAAGTTGCAATTCATTTAACATCTTTCTTTCACTCTACCAATCTGTGTGAATCTACATTTTGAACGAAGAATATAATTAAGACAACATATCATTTCTGTTTCACAGACGACCACTAAGAATCCGGTGCAAGATTAGCAGTTAGTAATTATATACCGAGGTATTCAAGATTGGGGTGGATAATATGACTAAGTCTACTACTGAGACTATAGTTAAAAGAACTAATTTTAAGTGAAAATTATTTATTTTTTGATGTATTGTGAATTGTTTGAAAATGCATCATTTGATAATATTAAGTTTACGAGTATAATTATTTTCTTTGTATTTTACGCTTTACTTAAAATGTAGTTTTAAAAGAGAAAGTTTTTCTACTGTAATTATATAGGTAAGTATACATATTCTGTATTTATTATTGTTAATATTTAAATATCGTTGAGCTTTTTTTTGGCTCATTACACCAACGTCATAAGGTGGATTGCAGCATCTTGAAAAAATTAAAAGTAGACCGTGCCATGCAAAAGTCTTCCCACCCCTGCTTTAAAGCTAGAAGCACATTCACTAATCAAAGGAGATGTTTAAGTCCTTCCACATCCGTATTGATCAGCAATATTTTTTAAAAGAGGATCAGCATGATCAACCGCAGTTAAAGGTAAATTAAGATTTTCAAGAAAAAATATAACAATTGACTGAACATCTTCCATGGAAAAAGATGATCCAATTTTGAGCAACTGCTATTTGATTTCTCATTTACGATAAATTTTGTAATTTTCACGACAGGCAATATATTGGCTACTGTGAGAAATGCTTTTTACAAATTGCATACTTCCCCCTTTTAGAATGCGGTAATACATCTGAATTCCCTTTATATAACATTCTTTATTCATTTCTAAATATATTTTGTCTCTGTTAGACAATGCAGTAAAGAGAACAATTAACAAAAATAAATAATTTGGCCTTAAAAAGCATAAAGAATATAAATACATGCATAGTACAAAATGATTTGAGTTCTAGAAAGTTACAACCAAAGAAAAAATAAAAATGATTCACTTAACAGTCCACATCCATCAATAAATTTAAAACCAATAATTAATAAAATGTGCTATGTAGAAAAGGCAAACTTCATGAACTAATCAGAGTGGATATAAAATGAAAAAAAGTTATTGGGGAGAAAATAGTCATGCATTACCATGCAACATACAATACCAACTGCTTTTTATAAGGCTGGATTGGATATTTCTTAAGAGAAACAAATTACTGAGAAAGAAGAAATAGTAGACACCTTGGAAAATTTGGAGATGAGTAGAGAAGAATTTGAAAATTAAATATCTTTTGATACCAATGCTTCCACTTCCGAGATACCTACTCCCAAGGATATTGCCAAAATACAAGTTACAGTAGATTAAAAAAAAAAAAAAAAAGGATGATGTAATGATGAATGTAGAAAACTTTTCAGCAGACTTTTCCCTCCCCATGTTCAATGTCTTTTGAGAGAGCAGAAAAACTTCAAACATTTTTTAAAGCCAAAGTGCAAACAGTAATGTTTTTCAAGCCATGAGTTTTCTCCAAAGAGCAATAATGCATTTTGAAGCAAATTAATTTCTTTTATATTGCACAGAAATAAAAAAAAAATGAGGTAAAATATAATAAGTATGCATGAGTTTTTTATTTTTTCCATGAACCCATTTATTACAAGTAAAATATCCTGGTCCCTTTTATGCCCATTATAAGTGAGCTTGACTGTATATGAATCATTAAATACTCATTGACATTATAATATATTTAAAGATAAAAATATAGTCCAACACAGATTTAGCAAGGAATTAAAATCCTAACTAAAGTTAAAGCATTTCCTATAATAATAAAACACAGAAATTTAAATAAAAATTGAAAGATAAAGTAAAGCTTACAAAAATAAGGAAATAATAAAGGTGAAGATTCCAGATGGATTTATTACCTGCTCCATTAGCAGCAATCATGTGAAAATGACGACCAATAACTGGTCGAACATTCATTTTCATAAAAGTTTTTTTTGCAGCATCAATAACAACGGCAAAAGGTCTGCTAGCATCACTGGGTTCAGAAGCAACAGGATAAGAGTAATTAGAAATACCTTTGCCAACCCAACCCCATTCTAAAAAAAATTATATAAATATATATATATATATACTACTGTTTGTAGAAAATGCAACACCTTGAAGGAATCATCAGAATTAAATGAGCTTTGCAGCAAATATCAATTATAGGATGTTACGTAAAATAGTAAAGTTTCAGAGCTTCTGCGCATGCGTGGCGTACGCAGCACAGCGCCCTCTGAACTGACGCTGAAAGTGTATAAATAGAGGGCTGCAGTGGGATGTTGAAAATAGTTAATGATTATTTGTTAGTGGTGAATGTTTAGTGAGACCTAAGTATGCCTCCATGATGAAATAAGGAGAAATTCCAACAACTTAAGAAGTTTGAATGGAGAAGGATTATCGGCCTTTGAGAAGGAGGATTTTCCTATTCTTGGTCTGTCCATTCCTTCCTTGGCCTGTTTATTTGCCGGATATGTCACCTATTGAGCATGTGTGGGATTTGGTTGGTCGGCCACTCGCTTGTGATATGTATCCTGCAGCTTCAAAAGACGAACTTTTCCTGTGCATACAAGCAATATGGAATTTTCTTCCATAAGGAGACATTCAAAATCTGTTTGACTCCATACCATGTCGTACAGCAGCACTTATTGCAGCCTGTGGTGGCTACACCAAATACTGATTTTGGACACTTATAATATTGTTCTTTTGCTTTGAAAATTTCATAATTTATTTGTACTAATACAAGCCGTTTGTGCATTAAATTTAATTTAATTCTAATAATTCCTTCATAGTGTTGCCTTTTTTATAAACAACAGTTTATATACACACACACAGTAATTTATTATAAGAAATCAAAATATTTCTGAACAAAGGATGAAATTTAAGTCGCTAAAAAAAGAACTTTTGTTTGTAAAAGAAATTTTTTTTAAGTAAAAGTTTTAACTGTTTGGGACCCAAGCAGCGTGCAATTGCACTGTTGTGATTTTATGTTGGAAAACCCAGTACATTTTGAATATTATAGACAACTGATGGTGCGTTACCGATTGTTGAAGTTGCATGCTTAGATTTACTGAAGCTATTACATTACACAGCTCTTTTTAATGTAAATAGTACATTTTACAATAGGTAAAACAATATTTTAGCTCTGATAAGGATTCATAGGAGTAAAATGAACAAAGCACTATTGCACTGCTTGGTATTTCTCGACATAAAATAAAACAAGCGCTATCCCGCTGTTTGGGTCTTTTCACACTCATTCTGAGAAAGTGTGGTTGCACTGTTTGGGATTCTTTGAGAGTGTTTTTTTCAATACCCCCGGGACTCAAACGGTTAAATCAATGTTCAACATTAAATACTAATTTTATTAATTACTGTATTTATTTAAATCTATTTTTTCCTATATTAACACTGCTGAGCATTGGGTGTGGCTTAGAATCGAAGGCAGGAAAATTCATTGGATGGTGGAAATTGGATTAGAGCAATTATACAGGTTCTTGCATGTATTTAAATTTTTTAATACTGGTAAAACAAATTATTAACTTTTTATTAATTCTCATTTAAAATTTTTTTAATTTCATAAATATCAGATATTGATAAACCTTTTTACAGTCTTTTTTATTTTTTCATAAAAACATGTTGAGAATTTGGGAAGTACCTTTTAATAAATGGCGATTTAGATTTGAATAAATACAGTTTATATTCAGCAAAATATTGCAAAGTAAGAAAAATATTAATTGATTGTTAGCTATAAATACTTAAAAGAATCTTCTTAACCCATTTATGCCTAGTGTTCCATTTTTGGAACAGCAGTCGAGTGAAAATTTTGTGTAGTTTAGAAGTTCAAGATTGTGTTTGTGGTTGGATTTGTGACTCTTTAACCTGCTTTGTAGCGGCATAGAAATTTCGTTTAAAACATTCAGTTAGTCACTCCTGCAGATATTTGCCTGCAAAGAGGTTGTGAAAGTTGGTTTATATTTCAACCACCGGCATAAATGGGTTAAAAACCTTATTTCTATTTTTGGTAATAATAATTTATAACAATAAGACAACACAAAAAGCAAGTTGCACACAAATCCAAATTCCTTACATAAGCAATTTTGAAAATTTTTATCTTATAATTTTTTTATTAATAAAATAGTAAAGAAAAATTCTACACTGAAGAGATAGCACAAACATTTTAAATACAAAATAAATTTATACTTTCAGTATAAATTCAGAACAAAGATATGGTACAATTGGGGTCAACTTAAATTTAAAAGGTATTTTATTAAATCAGATTTTCATCTATTTCTGTGAGTCAAAAGCATAAAATTAAGAAACTGCACCTCTCTTCTTTTTATGTAACTAAAAAAGTTTTTAACTCAAAGTCTAGTTTATATAAAATCTATCACTTAAATCTCAAAAGATGAATTAAGACATGTAAACTTACTAACGAAAATACTAATACATCTATATATATATAAAAATGGATGTTTGTATATATGACCTCCCTTCACTCCAACACTGTTCAACCAATTACTATGAAAATTGGCATGAATATGTATTTTTTTGTGGAGAAAGTTTTTGTTATAAATTATTTACACTATTTTAAGCATTCATTACACAAAATTTGTAACAATATGTTACTTTTGCTGAGCGGAGATCAGCTTAGAAAGGTGTTTTCAAAAATTGACCCACAAGGGAGTTTACAAGGGCATTATAAATATAAAAAAATCCTATATATCAGCTATTAAACTTACAGACTTAAAACTTAACAAATATGAATTTTTGTTCAGCTGAGATATGCAAAAGGTTTTTATTTTGTTTAATTTGCAATTCACATAAAATTAACTCTTTAAAAACTCCTTTATCTTTCAATTTGTATTGTTTAATTTTTCGGTTCATCCTTGCGAAGAACGGGTATACCAGCTAGGATAAAAAAGTATCGATTAATATAAAAAAAAACAACATATAATACATATATAAAAAAAATTCAAATATAGGACTATTTCCAAGGGCAAATAATTTAGAAATTTAAAAAAAAACATTACAAAATAGGATAAAGCCTCTTTAGGTTAATTATTAACAATTATGAAACTTAATTGTGTAGCAAAGATTAGCAACACATAAAGGAAGTCAAAAATTTAAACAGAGTAAAAAGAATCCTCAAGATGTATGTAGACATATTTAGGGATTTAACTAGATTTATCCAAAGAGGAAAGACTTAAAATTACTAAGTCAATAATAGAAAGTGTATTTTTATACCCAAATGGAGTATTCTAATCAAGAATAATAATTAGATAGAAATCTTTTATAAATAGAAGGAGACTTTTACTGGAAATTTAACCATATTCATATGGTGTACTAATTAAATTATTACTTTTCAACTTGTACTATTTAAATTAAATGCAATAAAAGAATGAAGCTGCACCTTAAGATATTATAAATATGCTACTAAAGAACATGGCAGAAACATGGAAATGTACCTTTAGCTAATAATGCAGCATAAATAAAATTTGAAGGAAAAAAAAAAATTAATAATTGTATTAAAAATAAAAATTTAATTTTTACAAAATTTTTAAGCAATAATGAATAAGCAATTTAATGGACAACAAAAATATCAGTACCTGTTTTGTCAAATTTCATATGTTATATTTGTACTGATAACCTAAAAAAATTATTTATCAGATAAAACTTAATAATTTGCTAATTTAATGAAAGATGTTACACATATTTATAATAAACTAGCGGCCCGACAGACGTTGTCCTGTACACGTCTTAAATCCGAAAATTATATATGCCTTATTTAAAGGTTTCACTGAATCACTAATTTCTCCCTGTTTAATAAAAGATAACCCAGGATTTTTGTCACATATTAAAAGGTCATACATAAAAAAAAATATAAATGTTTTAAAGAGATATACATTTACTTGTAAAATTTTCAAATGGTTGATGGATAACACCAATTATTGGTTTTCCTTCAACAGCTACACAGACCATAGTCGTAACATACTCCAAAAAATTATCTAAAAGATAGGAAGCACAAATTTTATTATTAAAATATTATTTCAAAAACAAGAATTCAACTCTCAAATATAGTTACCATTACCATTAATTTTTTGTAATTTTTAATATCTTGCTAAAACTTGAATTCATTTATGAAAAAAAAAAAAATGTTGCAGTTGCAAACAATAAAACTAGAAAAGAGTCATGAACCAATAATGTAACATTTCAAGTTTAAAAAAGATGAATTTGGTGTCAAATTCATAATGAAGAGGATCTCTTTTTTGATTCCTTGCATGAAATGAAGGTTTTTTGAAAAGGAAGGGGGCGGGGAAAATAATTTTATATATATATATAATGTATCAAGCATTTTAATAGAATTATACATCTGAGTAAGATGAATTAATATGTGTAAAACAAACAAGGAATAACTTTAATTGGAGAAGGCTACAGAAATCTGGTTTTTCCTAGTATCACAAAGATAATCTCATGAAAATTTTGGATTTTTGATATAACTGTTTGACTTTTTTTGGTACTGTTCTCTTAGCACTGCCAAATGTTGCTACAAGCCTCTGACAAAGTATCGCTTGCTGCAATTATTTCTCATTCTCTGTGTGGCAATCACCAGAAGTATCTGTTTAACAAGATTTCTGTCCAGCTAAACAAAGAGTACCATTTTTATTTTGTTAATTTTTCTGCTACTTACATTATAACCTTTCTACAGTCAAATTTGCATTACATGAATAACGTCATATTCCACTAAAATCTGAGACTTTTTTTAAAAAAACATAAGAATCTTTGTTGTTCTGATATCATGGCATGATTCACATAGTGTAAATATTGCTGTGGTGATGCTAATATATACCATTTTTTTATTTTGCCTAGTGTTGAAAATACATCCAAAGTCTTTATTCTAAAATAGAAAAATGCTTTTATACTAGTATCATATTTAACTTCACACATATACAGAAAGATAATTATTTTACATTATTTGTCTGAGTAAATGAATTTCTCCCTTCATAGAGTATGTTACATATTTTGTCTCATATATTATAATGCCAAATAAATTTTCAACTTTAAATTTAGTACACATATACCGTATTTATTTGAATCTAAATTGCACCACAAATTATCAACAAATTTTTGTGAAAACTGAAAAATAGTATAAAATGGTTTATCGATATCCAATTTTACGAAATTAAAATAAATTTAAAATGAGAACTAATAAGAAGTGAATAATTAGTTATTTTATCAGTATTATAAACTTTAAAACACACAAATGAACCTATAATTGCTCTAATTACCCCATTTAATGAATTTTTTCCCTTCGATCCTAAGCCACATCTGATTTTTAGTACCATTAACATTGGAAAAAAGTGCAGCTTAGATTCAAGTAAATACGGTAGGTATGTATGTTGCATAACTTTGAATTTAAAAGAGGTAAAATAAGAAAGAAGTATAAAAATTACAAAATCTTTATTAATGCTAAAACATTCTTCTGCTTAAAAGAATAACTCAAATTTTAACCCTATCATTTAAAATTCAAATAAATATTGTCTTAAGTATTTGAGAAATATTTCAAACTAATCAAATAATAAAAATATCTCAGCTTATCAATAATAATAATCAAAATCACAATTCATTCTTTATGGGATCATACATATAGAAATCTAAATCGCAAGTTTCTTTTGCTATAATTTACAAAACCTATCGGTATAAGTGGTGAAACTATAAACTACACATTACTATTGAATTAATTTAATGAGTGAACAAACAGGTATACTATTGTAAATATGTATTACTATTAAACATTTACATAGTTTTTATTTTTGAAATAATGGTTGGCTCATATATCATTGCATGATTTAAACCAGTTTTAAAAACTGAAAATTAAAGGCAACCAAGAACCCAAAAATTTGTAATAATTTCAAAATAATTTTAAGGCACAAAGAGAGAAACAGTTTAAATAAGTTTAAAAAACTGAACAAACTTTTATATTCATATTCAGCATCAAGGGGATCTATCCATACTAAAATATTTTTCAACGGGACCAAAATATCATCAGGTGGATTAATGACCTGAAGCCCCTTCTCGTAAGGATCGATTTTGTATCCATTATGTTTTCTAGACACAAGCTAAAAAAAGAAAATTATTTAAAAAAGCCATTGTTAATGAAATTAGTTGAAAAGTAGCATATTACAATGTAAAACATTGGGAAATTTAAATTTCAAAGTAAAGAAAATTTTGTCAAGGATTTATTTTAGAACAGAAAAGTAAAAACACCTTTTTATTGATTAGTAACACAGCCACAAAAAAAAAAAAGTAGTCAGCAAAGAAAGACAACTACATTGGCAGGATAATAATTCTGATAACTGAACATATGTTACATATTTTTTGGTACTTAAGTATTATATCATTGACAAACTTCATTAATCAAAAGATATTGTCAAATGCCAAGTCAATAGTGGAAACAATTCCTACAGATAATTGAGTGACAGCATTTGGCAATGTCTTTTTGTTTGGCAAAATTGGTCGAGAGGATAATACATAAATAACCATTTTCCCATGCTTATAAACATATAGATTGAATGTTTGTATTTATATGTACAATTTTTATATGCAAAGCACTACTGTATGCTATTTAAATTAAAATAGAGTTAAAAAATATAGATTTGACAACTGACTTCTAGGTCGAATTGGAATTCGATTACAACTTGAGGTGATTCAATACACACACACAAGTGATGTATATATATAGACCTTTCTTAGTGAGGGGTTTACATTCTAGAAAACATGTAGACCAAAGCACCAATAAAATACCTCTTTGGAAATAAATTTATTAAAAGAGAAGAGAAAGAAATAAACATTTCTTGGTCTATGGGGCGGAGTGGGCTCCCCTGTTCGCCAATGCTGTATATAAAATACACCATGTCACAATGAAGAAAGACAACTTTCATCTAGTGAAATCATTCATTTCAAACCTTATGCAAAGAAATTACCAAAAGAAAGTTAGTGCACAAAAAAAAGTGTAAAAATAAATTGCATATTATGTTTTAGCACACAGATATATGATATATGATTTGCAATACAGATATATGATAATTTCTAATCAAGACTTACTTTTTAAAAACAAAAAGGTCTTTAATTTGATTACAGACTTAATAAGTTGAATGCTAAGGTATTCAATAAATAGGTACTTAAATTCTTGGCACAACCCCATTAGGAGTCAATGCACTGATAAACTTAATTTTTTAATAACAAAATTAAATTTTTACTGTAAAAAATACAAGGCTCTCAGGTTCACCTCCATCAAACTTTTCATATATTAGTTCTTAAACATATGTGGCATTTATGCAATATTAAACAAAAAGATTAAGTAAGATAAAGACTTAAAAGATTGATTTTAAATTAATTTAAAGAAATGACTTAATTTTTTAAAAAATACTTAAAAATTAGTCTTATTTATTACATTGCCAAATAGTCATTTTTTATTATAAATGTACCAATAATATGATTATTTATTTAATCAGGAGGAGCAAACTCATTAGCTGTTTTAGAGCCACCAACTGATCCTTTGAAATAATCAAAAATTGTAAAAAAGTTAACAATTTGAAATAAGTTAAATTTTCAAATTTTTTTTTTATAATCAATTTAATTTCAGCTTATTACTCTTAAGTTATGTATTTTAAAACAAATAATTTAACCCAAGACTTTTAAAACATATTCTAAATTTGTTTTTTATTTACATTTTAACCCTCCAAGCGGTCTGCACATAAAATTCCGTCATTCCAGAGATGCTTTTTCTGCCTTCAAGCAAGATTCCCAAAAGTGGCCGAGCCGCATTCTTAAAAATAGGGCTCAACCGTTTTTGAGAACCCCACCTGAAAGCAAAAAAATATGTGCGGTGCATTTTTGAAGCATCTCCAGAATGGCAAGACTTTAATTGCAGACTGCTTAGAGGGTTAATTTGTAATTTAGTATTTTATTAAAAAAATTAAAATCTTTTTTACAACTCTATAAATTTTAAGAATTTTTTTTTTGCTTTCAAAACCATGTAGCTTTGGTTCATATCTTACAGCAAAATTGGGACTTTAACATCAACTTGTCCAGTTTGACAGTAATTTTTCTTGTTTGTAATAAAATGTATTAATATAAAAAATTTACAACACATACAGGTTCAATTCTATCAATAAACTGAACTCTATCATTTAACATAGGACAAAGTACTAAAGTGAAAGAGCAATAAATATTTATAGAAAAACTAGGAAGAATAATTATTTTGATTTAAAAAAACTCTTAAACATTTCACTTTATTCTCAAAATAGCACTGAAAAGAACAAAATACTAACATTAAATTAAAAAATAATCACTACAAGTACGCATAAAACTTTCTAATAATTAATTACAAAAGTAATTTAACTATAGAAAAGTTATTACTATTCAGTCACCTTAATATTTGGAAAAGAGTGACTAAGAGTGTAAGACATAGCTTGAAGTGACAATGATCTGCCAACAATGACTGGATTATCAGTATCATCGGTCGTAGTAAAGCCCCAGATATCTTTGAGATCAAAATTTCTACGAACTGATTGCAGCTGAACTCCTCCAGCTATTGCTGTATCAATGCAAACAGAAAGCAAATGTTTTAAACTAACAAAATTTAAGCCTTTATAAGTCCAATATTTGTTCGTGGTATCATTTAATGTAAAATCAACGTATTCTATTTGATTTTTAACATTAAAATTCTGTGGTTCTAGTGCTATTTCTGATGCATCATCTTCCTCATAGATCAGAGAAATTTTGTCAGTAACAGAACTATATCCAGGATAATCCTTTCCTAAGTTTGTTTCCAAATTATAACTATTGAGTTTGTCAGCAGCAATTTGAGAGTATCGTGAAGTTTTCATTCTAGGGTCTCTTTTCTTAATAATAAATAAAATAACAAGTAGAATAAGGGCAAAAAACAACAAAATTCCTATTGTTTTTGGCCTAACAAACAACATATTCAAACTTCAATTCAAAAGTACACATCACGAAATCAAAAACTATAAAATTAATGTAATCATACATTTTATTACTTTCCTTACCTTTATAGCAGTAATGTAGTAATTTGAAATCGAAACGAGACTAAGTCACCGGTTTTAATGTAAATATAAACAATACTTTTATCACATCGAGTTGTTCTTCTTTCTATCGTTGCAATATTTTTGAGAATGTCAAATCAATAACAGATAAAAAACGTGAGTAATTCTTCAAAGAATTCTTATGAAAAGTACAATGATGCAAAATTAAAAATATATAAAAAAAATTATCTGATCATAATTTTCTACATTTTCAAATGAATGTCCTTTAATTATGGTACAACGAATTTCAATCTAATGGCAACAACAAGTTAGAATGTTGTATTTTGTTTGATGTTTGGCTCTCTGAATTTATCTATTGCTATTATAATAGTATTTGAAATGTATAAATTGTTCTTCAGATTATTTGATTCTTCAAAATTTTATGGAATATTGACGTAAATTTTTCTAAAATTAAGCACGATTTTGCGTCTTGTCCTGAAAGATGGCGTCGATGCATGTAAGAAAATTCAACTTTTAAGTTTTGTAATGTTTAAATGCGTGTGAAAAATTTATTTCTGCCTTAAGTTTTATGCTTACTTGCATATAAAATTTTTTTTAATTATTGCGAGAAAATAGCTATTTGTTTGAATTATTATTTTGATAAATCTATCAATTTTCACATAGTTTAATTTTTCGGATACGGCGCAGCAGTTTTGACAGAATAATAAAAAAAAAACGAAAACACTGTTATGTCGCATGTTACATGACGTCTGTTTCGAGATTCTAGTTTCTATTTAAGCTCCTAGAAATGCTACAGAAGTGAAAACAATTTTATAGAATATTTTGATTAAGGTTGATTATGTTTTGTTCATGCAAATAGAGATTGAAATATTTATTTTGTATAACTTTAACATTGATTAAGTATAAATTTTTATTATTTACATCCTGTAAAAGAAAAAGAAACATAAAAAAATGTAGGGAAAAATTGTATTTGATAACAAAGATTGCAAGATACTTCAAAGAAATAAAAATATTCATTATTATTAAATTTGGTATTGAAATTTATTTAATTTAAAATGACTCAAAAAGTTATAACATATGTGAGTAAGACTGTTTGAATACAATTCTTGTTAGAAAAAGTGTGTTATTTAATTTTTTGTATAATATGGCTATTTAATAAGTTGAATCAATTGGAGAAATGTTTAATCATATCAGAGTTTGAAAGTTTTACCTTGTTATTAATTTTTTTCTGTGTAGTAATCAACGTTTGCTTTGTTATATAAAAATACCTACTTTTATCTGGATTTCAAAGTGTGTGTAAAAACTTAATGAAGATTTTCAAATTTCTTTTATTTCTGATAAATAAGATTTTTCATTAAATTAGTGATATTGAGGAAAAATAAGTATTAACCATTTTGGTGTTAAAGTGTAGGATGAAAAACTTAACAGAAAGGATGAGTACATCCATATGGTTGAATATTATAATTGTTTAATAATTAAAAGTAATAAAAGTAGACTATTGATGAATGACAAGTAATAAAGAAAGCAAAAAATGTAGAGATACCCGAGACAAGTTTTAAGAGATAAGTAAAGCCTGAAAAATATAATTAAATCTATTACATTGTCTTGTTACTGTTAAATTTGGTTTTCAATTTATTTTTTTATTTATTGATACAGGGTTTTCTGCTTTCATTATAGAAGTAAATAACATCAAATATTGAAATATATAATTTCAGCTTAAGGTAATATGAAATGTTTGTATTTTTTATTATTTTTTTTTTGTGTATGTATAGTCTAAACATTTTTTAAATTCAGCACAAAAACTGAGTGCTATGTACAGTTTATAGAGGGAAGTTAAATTTCATAATCAGGGGAATTTTCGAGAAACATTATTTTATAGCTATTTTCTTTGAGTATAATATTATTTAAAAAAAGTCTCTTGTGTGTGTGTATTTCATAGTATGTGATATTATTCATAATGTGATTAAGATTAAAATGCAAATGTTTTTATAAAAGCCAACTTAAGTACATGACTTTTTTGGAATGTATATAAAGCATTTACTTTTTACTTGAGTTATCAGCTGAAGCTTTTACTTGCTCTCCTGGAATCATAATATTTTTACCATTGTTTTATAATTGATTCTTTTATCTGTGAGTGCAGTGATCTCTCCTACAGTACAAAGAAGGGGGAAAAAACCTGATTAGTATTATAGATAAAGCTTGTACAGTTGTAAGGCACATTGACCTGCCCTTATCTCCCCATAACTCAGTAAAACTTATGTATTATTTTATTTAAATATTAATTAATTATATTTCTTTCATAGAAGAGATTACAGAAGGAACTAATGGCAATACAAAAAGAACCACCTCCTGGTGTGAGAGTCAATCCTGATAATATTGGACCCACTTTGACGCAGTATGTTCTGTTTCTTATAAAAACTAATTTTAATTCAGTTAAGTTTAACTCACTTTTTTGTAGAACAAATGTTGGTACTTACGTATTATCGTAACCTATTGGAGAAATGAAGCAATAGTTGTCAATTCAGTGCATACGACACATAGGAAATCGGGGTTGCCAATTTGGCGAGTTATTTATAGAGTTGGCGATTGTGTTGGGATAATATGTAAGTACCCAAATGTTTCATTTTTAAAATAATTTATTAGTTTTGGCTTAAGTTTCAAATAATAAATTTTTAATTTGAATATTTATTATTTGTAAAAAGAATATTTTGTTATATTTGTGAAATTCAAATAATAATAAAACAAAAACTATACACTCTGAATACTTAAGTACAAGTTTTAAGAAAAGTTATTTTTAATAAAATTTTCATGTAAAATCTCAGTTTCTGTATTTATTAAACTAATTTTAGTTATATTTTAATATTTTTTTAAAGAAGTTATTGAATACATTGGTAAAATCCTAG
>BMAV01014370.1:35743-76444 GCA_019973955.1 Trichonephila inaurata madagascariensis | reverse complement strand
AGTGTTTCATAATTTTTTTCAATTTAATTATTTGTGAATCCAAAGTTTTCACAACTTGTGGATGAATAATAGAAGTATGCATAGTTGAATTACTAGATGTTTAAAAGCTATTCCCTTTTAATAAGATGTCTTCTAAAATGTGCCATTATTTTTAGTAATTAATATTTTACATATTCACAGATGGACTGTTGATATGGAAGGAGCTGTAGGTACATTGTATGAAGGCGAAAAGTTTCAACTATTGTTTAAATTCACACCCAAGTATCCATTTGATTCACCTGAGGTGAGTGGAAAAACATGTATGTTTTACAGCATTAAAATGTTGCCATCTTTTTATTCTTGTTTTATCTCTTTTTGATGTCATATTTTAAATATGTGACTATAATTGTATAAAGTCATAAATTGATTTAATAGATGCATTAAGTCCTTAATTGCTGATTTAAAGTTGTGCATGTCACTGTTTTTCACATAGGCATATATATGCAGTGTGTGTGTGGGGGAGAGGGGGTGCAGAGAAAAGGCATAATTAAATTCTTCTCTGAAATAAATGAATTCTTTAAAAACACTTTCAAGGTCATTTTATTGCTTTCCAAAGCTTTAGAGTAACTTTACTGATAGCAGTGCAAGGAGAAGATCCCAATTTGGAAAGACATTTGCATGCTAGTTTATGCACTGGCTGTGCGAAACATATATATAATCCATTAGCAGTTATGGGGTTAACAATTTAAATATTCATTTAAAAACTGATTGTATGTTAAGAATTTTCTTTTAATTCTATTTTAATGCTCAGAATGTTGGTGTAATTTGGTGCCATTTTTTTCCAAATTCGTGAACTAAACTAGGATTTTACTTGAATTTTTAAAAAATTATATGTGTATAGTGTTTTTATACTTATGATTTTTTCTGACTGTAGCTTTTATTGAGCAATTACAATTAAGAATATTAAAGTAATAGGACTAACCTACTAGACACTGAATTCTGAAAAATATTTCAAGTAACTGAATACTTTTGCAGTAGAAGGAACAGATTTGTCTTACATATTTAGATTAATTTTTTTTAATTTTATTAAAATACTCTGGTGGCCATTTAAAATACACCATCACAAATAAAGCCTTTAATAGGAAGGAAATTTATACTTTGAAAATCTTAAAAAGACATGGTATCGATTAACGTTGTTTTGAACATGTGAATTATGTGTTCTAGTAGTGCCAAGTGGTATACAAAGAGAAACCAAAGTCTGTTTGGGCTTTTTTCCTACTGTTTTCTTCGTTGGAGAAGTTTCAGTTTGCCTTGTTAGGGGATGTGTAGAAATCAGTTGTGCAAATACTTGTTTTGAGTCCATGTAAAATATCTTCATAAATGTAAGATAAGAATATGATCACATGTTTTAATGTCACATATTTAATTAAATTTACATTTCCTGCAGAAGAATACAAGCTCCCAAATATTTTTTGTTGTTCATCTCTGAATAAGTAATAGAAACTATTTTCCAGTTAATTTAATTTTTGCACTAAAAAAAAAGAAAAGAAAAAGAAGATAACCTTTTTATTTAACCCTCTAAGCGGTCTGCACTTAAAGACCTGCCATTCTGGAGATGCTTCAAAAATGCACTGCACATATTTTTTTGCTTTTAGGTGGGGTTCTCAAAAGCGGTTGAGCCGTATTTTTAAGAATGCGGCTCGGCCGCTTTTGGGAATCTTGCTTGAAGGCAGAAAAAGCATCTCTGGAATGGCGGAATTTTACGTGCAGACCGCTTGGAGGGTTAAAGTGTAAAAGATTTATATAAATGAGTACTGAAATTGTATGCAGGCAGAGATTATACTGACTTCAAGTGAGTAGTATTTTATTTTTTGCCAAAGATAAATTCCTGCATTTGGATGCAATGTCTGCAATTTTAATGGCCAGCATTGTATATAATATAAATTTTTCTTTTTATGTATTTTTCAATACTTTTTTAAAATATCATTAAGAGGTATCTTAACACCTTTGTTTAGACTTGTGTTAAATTTAGTTATTGCCTTTAAATTAACTATTTGATATATTTACATTTGTATTTGATGTACAATATTTCTTATTGTAATATATTTTGTTATTGAAGTGCTATATATCTGATTCCCTTGAAAATGTAATTATAAATATATTTAAAATGACTGGGGATGCCAATACATTTTAAGAATATTTTTGCCTTGTTACATTTTGTTTTAATAATGTTTTATTGCAATTAAAAAAAAACCCCAATGTTTTAATGCATTATTATGTTTAGTAATTCCAGATTATTTTGATGTTTTTAATTTTAAATACTTCCTAAAAATTATTTTTTAATTTTGGATTTATCAGCATAACATATTTATTTTAACTATGCTATTATATACAGATAAATGTGGAAAGATCTTTTAAAATGGTCATCTCATTAAATTGGGAAAAGATAGTTTTCAATATTATCACCTATAGCGAATACAGAATTAAAGCCAATACAATGCAGAAATTAGAATAAGAAATAATTCAGGAAGAAAAGTTTCACATATTCAAATATTTCATTTAAATATTTGTTAGACATGTGACAGTGCTGATAATAAATGTGAAGGATTTGATGAGTGTTGATGGATATTGGTTGGAAAGTTTAATGGTTTAAGCTTAATTTAGGAAATTTTAAGTCTGTCGTCCTCATATTATTTAGATGATTTTATGCATTGATGCATTATTGGGAAAATTAAAAAAGGGTGACAAATAATAAACATTGTCCGGGAGCTCAATATCTCACACAGCATTGTTTCAAAACACTTGAATTGTAAATGTCATGAGAAATCTCAAAGTTACTGCTGCTGTAAAAAATAGTAAAGATCTTATGCATTACTTAAAAGAGACAAAAAATTTATCCTGTACATATTTATAATATTAGAGATCTATTTTCCTCAGTAGATATAAATTATATAATTAAGTTTCTTTTTTAAATTTAGGATAATTAAGGTTAAATAGTGTTAAATGTTAAAAAATTATAAAATTATGTATATTTTTGTTTAATGTTTTGGTCTTTTATTTTATAATAGTTTAGTGTACGTAAATCTAGATAGAAGTATATTTTATTTATGTTTAATATAGTTCCTAGTTGTTTTTTGTTGCCATTAATTTAATTTTTTTTAAAATTGAAATGAAGTAGCAGTATATTATTTAATGTTTTTTTTTATTTTAGCTTATTTACTATTACAACGAATTTAAATTATCCCCTGCTGTGTTCTTCAGTTTGTTATTTGTCACTTTATTTCTTTCTATCAAATCAGCATATAGTCAAAAGTTCTAATTAAGCATCTTTTGATTTGTTTATGAAAGCTATCTTTACTTCTTGCCACGTGAAAATCATGTATTATGTCAAAAATATTGATGGTATGTTTATTTAAATTTGTATGTATGTTTGAAGTGTCTCTTTCCTTAGGTGACATTTATCGGTCCAAACATTCCTGTGCATCCCCATGTATATAGCAACGGGCACATCTGCTTGTCCATTTTAACTGAAGACTGGTCTCCTGCTCTCTCAGTGCAATCAGTCTGCCTCAGTATAGTGTCCATGCTTTCTAGTTGTAAAGAAAAAGTGAGACATTTTTCTCTTTTGTGTTGGAAATATTTAATATTGATTTTTTTTTATGGTTAAATTTTATCTTACTTATTTATCGATGCTAATGACATTTTCTTCATGCCTTAAGATTCGGTTATATATATTTTTGTATGCTTAGCTGCATTCCTTTATTTTAGTTTTTGATTGAGATGTCTACATAATCCAAATGATCTTAAACAGAAGTGTCTAAATATTTCTGGAAATATATAATGAAATATTGTTTGATTTTAATGTTATGAAATTTAAAGTTACTGGAATTTTTTTTTGGTTTAAAGTTGTTTCTAACAAAGGAAGGGGACTGGAAATTATTTGGGGGGGGATTTTCAATGTGGGCCTTTTTAAGGGTTTCCAAAAAGAAAAATTTTTTTAAAATTAAAAATTTAATTTATAAAATTTTAATTTTTATAATGTATACTTTTATAAATTAAATTGTAAATTTTTTTTTTATTTATTTAATTTTTTTAAAAATTTAAAAAAATTTTTTTATAAAAAAATTTTTATTGAAATGTTTAATTTTTAAAAAAAATTTTATTAACTTATTAAAAAATTTTAAATTAAAATTTATTTTAATTTATTAAAATTTTTTAATTTTTAAATTTTTTATTTAACTGAAATTTTTTAATTTTAAAATTATTTAATTTATTTAAAAGGACTTAAAATTTTTTAAAATTATAAAATATTTTAAGTTTGTATTTTTATTATATTAATTATAAAATAAAATTTAATAATATTATACTTTAAAAAATTATTGTATATTATATATAATATTTTTTATAGTATATTTTATTTCACATTATAAAACTATTTGTAACTAATTTTTTTATGTAAAATATCTTTTTAATATTTATTATATATTTTATTAAAAATATTTTTTAAAAATTTTAAAATATATTTACAAAATTTAATAAAAATATTTATATAGTTACAGTTTTTTTTTACTTTATAAAATAAAAAAATTAATAAAATATCATTTAATATTTATAAACCTTTTTATAAATAAGTTTATTTAAATTTTAAAAAATTTTTAAATAAAATTTTTAAAAAAATTGTGATGAATCAAAAGCCCGAAACAGAGCGTGTTTATTTCCAAGCTATGAAATTGTTGGATGAAATTTAAATTTTTGTTAAAAATAAGATAATTTTGGAAAAAGGCCCTTTTAAATTTACTGGCCATTTGAAACATTGAGGGGGAACATAAAATACTACTATTAAACCAATCTCAACCCCAAAAAATTTCCCATGGGCCCCCCTCCTTGAAAAAAAATATTTGGCCATTTTTGATATCTTTTTTTTTTTTTAAATATAAACAGAGATATTTTTTTTTTGAAATAATGATCAAATATTTAAATAATGAGATTTTAAATTGAAATTAAATATTTTCAACATGCATAAAAATATTTTTTAAAAAATTATTTATTTTCATAAATTTTTAATTTTTATTAATATATGATTTGAAGTACAATCACATGTTGAAAATAATGTCATAATTATATGATGAAAATACAATCATATGATCATTGATTATAAAATACTTAATTATTTTATATGAACTGTATTTCAATCTATTAAAAGCTTTTATGACAAAATATATTTTAAAAGCAGAATTTTTACATACTAAAAAACTTGCTCAAAGTAAATAGAGCTTGGGAATCGTTAGTAATTGCAAATGCTGTCCTCTTAGTGGTCATTGAAGTCACTGAGAAATTTTACTGTTAATAAATGATAAGGGTACCCTTTTTTTCCCCTTGGTGTCTTTATATTTGCATGTAATTCTTTCTAGTGAATTTTTTTATTTATTTTTATTATGTTTTTCTCTTAATATATTTGTATTAATGAATTATTCATCTATAGCTTTAAAAAATTCCGTCTTTTAATTAAAAAGTGTGCATATTAAAGATATAAAAGATATGTTATGCAAAAATTAAGGATGAAACTGAGAAATTAGCATATCAGCTGAATAAACGGGGTGGAGGCAAGGATTGAAAGACTTATTAGGATGCTGACTAGTCAGATTTGGCAAGGAATGCATGTATATGTAGCATGACAAGTGTAAGAAGGATGTAAAACACAACCGGTTGGGATACATTGAGAATTTATGTGAAAACTACTGTACATCAGTTTAAATAAAGTGAGTTACTACCTGCATGTAATATGACTAGTAGACAGTCACCTAGATGACACTTAGATAACCTTTTCTGAGGTCAAATCATTAGTGAAATAGAGGAAATTTGAAATGTGCCACTAATGGAGGATGTGAAGTTCTGAATCCTTCACTGTGTGTTCTCCAGAATTTTAATAATATTTTGTATTGTATGAACAGCTGTCTGAAGGTTAAGTAATGGTTATCCATGAGTAAACCACTACAGCAAATGATTGGTATGTTGTTCTGCTGGATCAAAGGGATACACTGTAGGAGGTATGTTAAAATGCATTACATAATCTTTGATGCTCAGTATCATGTTAACTGTGGTTAGGAGGCTGCTTAGTAGTGAGTTATTTGCACAATGCATTAAAATGGTGCAGTGTGTGCCATTAATACATGCTCATCAGGAGCAACATTTTTGTGATGCTAGAAGCAAAAATTGAACAACTCCACAATGGGGTATATTCTCTTTTTTGGATGAAAGCAGATGTAGTTTCACTATTATTTTATATGCATACACATCTGAAGAGAGTTACAAACATCTAATAGCCCCTCCTATGTCATCATAGAGACCAGGTTTTGGAGGTGGTATTCTTGTTGGAGTGGTATCATACTTAATACACATACTGATTTTCACATTTTCATGAGAGATTGTCACTGATGTCAGCTTTTGTACCAAAATATTTTTTGACTTTGCGATGCATGTTTAATGCATAAATTAGTCTCAGCAATATCCCCAGATCTAAATCCAGTTGAACATTGTGTGGACAAACATTGTATATTGGCAGATTGCAAGTGGTGCATTGGATTTCTCTTGGCACCTATTTATTCTTTCAGACTAAGTGTTGTAGGTAAATTCATTTATTCAACATCATGGTGCTCTCATTTCCAATTTTATATAGTTCAGGACATGAACTTTTTGTATGTACATTTAGCAAAAGCTCTAACATGCAACTTGTTTTTTGCATGTCTACAATTTATATATGGTATGGTATGCCTACTTCCATGTGATCTGTTTGTTCTTTGTCAACATGTAGACTTTTAATAAGTTTTTTTTTTAATTTGCTTACTTTCTTGTTATCCTTCATAATTCAAAAGAAAATAAGCAAAGTTTTAATGCAGATCTGAGCACTGGTAATGTGTGTGATGCTTCTAATTTTGGATGGGAAACAAACTAGCACAGGGCATGCAAAGGGTTGTCTACCATTGCTGTAGTGAGATGCTCTATTGCATATTATCAGCAGCCAGCAACTTTTTCAGATCTGCTATTGGTGCTATACAAATGACCAACAGTATCTCAACAGCTCATTGATAATCTTTACTCTGCTTGGATAGACAACTTAAATCCTAAACAACAGTTAGGGGTGATCATATCCTTTATTAAAGATTGAATTTTTCTTAACAGCTAACTACCTGTCACACAGACACTTTTATCTTCTATCCTGTAGTGTTAAAAGTTACTTTTCATGTTTAACTTTTGGATTTCTGTTTTGGAAAATTTTACTTAACTTTTCCCATGTTTTTATGTCTTCTGGATCTTATCTATAATTTGTGTGTTGAGGAAAAACTCCATCTCATCCTTAATTTTTGCACATCATGTATATTTAAAACAAGGTTTTTTTTTTGTATAATCTGCAATCTACTTTAAATATTACAGCTATGTTCTGTTAAATGTTTTATGTAAAGGTATAAAAAATATTTTTGGAATTTTTAATACATAATTTCATATTTTGAATATGTATTTTAAAATTTTTTCTAATGTAAATTTTTACTATTATTGTTCATGGTTAGGCATGTAGATTTAAAATTAAAGTCGTGTAGTGCATATGATTTACATTGAATTGATATTTTTGCTGAGAATTTTTTCTATATGTAACATATTAGTTATAATAATGGAAATTCAGTGGATTAATTTTAAGTGATCTAATTTAGTAAATTGTATTATACATGGATTATGATTGCTTGTTTTTGAAAGGAATGTGCCATAAATTTTAAAACTGCATAGTTTAATATCATGACCATTTTTCACCAGTTATTAAAAGATTATTATTTGGATAATGTATTTTAATTTTATTTATAAAAATATCTCTTAAGATTCTTAATGAAACAGATTTGTAGTAAGAGCTGCTGTTTATCCATATTCTTACATATACTCATCTCTTTATTTAGAAACGGCCACCAGATAATACTCTGTATGTAAAGACATGTAGTAAAAATCCAAAAAAGACCAGATGGTGGTATCATGGTATGTATTTTCTTTAAATATATTTTTTCTTTTTTTTAAAAAATTTTTTAATTAATTAATGTTATGTAGTATCTGGAATTTCTGAATTTTTTTTATTTGTGTAACATTTTTAAACGACATTTTGCTGAGAAAATTAATTGTTGAATAATGTGTGTAAAATATTATTTATCTGAAAGCTGTGTCAATGTCTAATTAATGCAGTTCTTTTAATATTTAAACAGATTAAAAAATCTTTACTCTTTCCACTAGTGTATTCAAGATATTCTGAAAATAGTTAATGATTTTTTGGAATGTGTGCTTTCTTGTGTATTCAAAAAAAAAAAAGTCCTAGAAGACAATATTAATATTTAAAAGGTGTATAAAACTTTTCAGATATAAGTCAAATATTTAGCAAATATTGGTAATTTGGAATAATGCTGAAATTGCAATAATTGTGTTGGAAAATAAATTTTACTTGCTTAAAATCAGTTAACACAATCAAGCAAGTAAAAGTTGTTTTGTATATATTATATAATGGATATTTTCTTATTTAAAAACTTTTTGTTGATTTTAAATGAGTTATAAAAATTATACGTATTTTTCATGTCATTGAAATTTGTTTTTTATATTTACAATTACAATATATTTTTTCTGAAGTAAACTTATCAAATTCCAATGCCATTTATATGATAACATTAATCACCTATGTTATTCTTTGGAGTTTCATTCCATTTTAAGAATTGTACACTTGTATAATCAGCTAGTATGCTAATTGAGCTGTTGATAGAATTTCCCCCCAAATGTATTACTTAAAGTTTTATGTATTGAGATTTGTGTTGCATTATGATCCTTAAATTGGTTTTAGCAGTATAATTAGTCTGTGTTTAAGTTTGAATCATTAATGAGAAACATTCTCATGCTGCTCATCAAGTTTACTGACCATGTGTGAAGTATTCTGGATAATGAAATTTAATTTAATTTGCTATTCAAGTTTCTTTACTTTAGAATTATTTCTCATATTTGATGCCTGACTACAGCTTAGTGATCAAGGTCACAGACCTGTTGCTGGCATGTCATGTGTTTGCGCCTAGTGTTGCTGAAGACACAGCACGTAGACGGGGTTGCTGCAGGTTAAATCTGTTGAGACTCAAACATCCTCCAGTTGGTGTGGAAGTTAGGAGGGGAGGGGATTACGAGGTCCATCACCAATAACCCTTGTGCAGCTGTATAGTGTGATATAAATACAACTCTTATTCACTCACTCACATTTCATAAATGTGCTGTACTAAGTCAAAATGATGATTACTGTGTTAGGTGATGATTAGGTGATGGTGTAGAATACTACTACTACTGTGATATGTTTTGTAGTTCATGATGCAGAAAAAAATCTGGTCAGCTAACATGTAGCACAGTCTTGTTTTACAGTGAAATAGAATTTTTATTTGTTGAGTTATGTTAAGTTGTTAATTTTAATTTTATTAACTTTTAAAGAGCCATTGCTGAAAAAATTTGAAATCTTATGTTTTTAATTTTCAAGAATGTATTTTTTATTGAAATGATTTGAAAGTGAGTGTTTCTCTATTTCTGCTAGAGAAGTTAACAGTGAGAGAGAACTGTGATAAATGATGCAACTGATGGTATACTCAATAAAAGCAAATGATTGCAGTTGATTTTTGTAATTGAAGTCAACTGCTTGTGCAATTGGAAAAGATCCCATTTTGAATTTTCGTCTGCTGCTCCATTTCGATTTTATTTGACATATTTGGGACATAAAACATTTTTGAGTTTTACAAAATAATTTGAATTATTCAGAATAATAATAAAAAAAAAGCGAAAGGAATACAGGTTAGTGTGACTTTTCAAATGTGAAGTGGGTTTATGAGTGAAAGCGAGAACAGGGAGAATCAAAACATGGGGCCATGAAACTTATTCTAAATGTACAAATTTTTGTTGGATTTGTCAAAATGCGGGAAAGGCCAGTAAAAATGCTGCACTCATGAGTAGGTCATTCGTAAAAAGAAAACTAATTATATTTTTATATGTTGAGAAGTTTTCTGTGTACAATGTATTTGTTCTTTGAATTTAAATAAATAGGAAAGGGAATGTAATAAATTGGAATATGTTTTTAAATAAGACAACTTTTTAGAAAGAAAATGTAATGAAATATAGCGAAAAGAATGTGTAAAATAAGGGGTGAAATGTGTAGTCAAGATCCACTGTTGATTTGACTGTCAATAATAGATGAGCTCATAATGTACAGAGATAAAAAGCTTAAAGTTTTTTACTGCTTTTTTCACATAGATAAAATTTATTCTGTTAAAAAAGCTTTGCATGCAGAAATATTTTTCTCTTCTAAGAATTTTGATATTATTAATGCTTACTGTAATTTTTCAATGTTTAGGTTAATATATTATAGATAATTAGTTCAGTATGGATCAGGATAAAATTAATGCTTGGAGTAATTTTTCAATATCATGTTTACTATATATTTTACTCCCATATAGTATATATGAGCAGATTGGCAGATTAAAATAATGAAAAAAAGAGGGGGGGGAAGAGGATGCTGATCACTATTTAGTACATTAATTTTTTTGAAGAAATTTTCTTTTTTAATAAAAAGAAATATGGATTTTAATTTTTTATTGTTGCTAAACAGAGCAGTGCCTTCAAAAATATATTTATATTAATGCTGAGCATATTTATGCTGAAAAATATCCATATAGCCTGTTATTACCCAGTTTATATTTTATTTTCAAATGGTGGTGAGAATTCTTCCACCAGTGGGTTTTAAATTTTGTTTAAAATAACAGAAAAATTATTGAAATGTGTTTGTCATATGGAAAGTAAGAAAATTTTCTTTGTTGCATGCGTAGTATAAATACATTCAATATACTAAGCCATCAATTACTTGTCAATAAGAAAATAATTTTAAAGGGCATTGGAAACACATCCATGGCTATTCTCTTCTAAATGAGTAAAAGTAAGCATTTTTCTAACTATGCTATCACTTTTTCCATTAGATGAAGTAGCTACTGACCAATTTTAAATTTAAAAGTCTAAATGTAGAAAAAAGGTCTAGAGGGAAGTTGTATCATGTATAGCCCTCATTCTCATCTTGCGTCATATAACTCTTGACTTAAGTGTAGTTGTTATAACTTTCTGTTTTAGGTTTGTTATTCATGAGTGGCAATATTCAAGTTAATCACATATTTTGAATTCATTATTACTTTTAAGACATGCTATGTAGGAAAATAAACAATAGTGCATATTTTATATAACTGAATTTCTAAGTTTTTATTGAATAGTGTATTTTTTTTTACTCTATTTCACAATTACAAATTCTATTACCATTAGCCCTCATAAAACTGAGTGTTGTTTGTGCCAAACTAAAACTTGATTTCAGATCTACTAAAGTTTTCGATAGAAAGAAACTGTCTAGAAAAGAAAGTTCAAATGAATCTTTAAATTAATTCTTGCATTAACCTATTGTCTCTGACTGTTTGTGTATATATATATGGTATATTGAAGTAGTGTTGGCCGGTGTATGTGGTTATCATTTTTTATTCATTAACAACGTCTTCAGAATAGCTCTACCTGCTTTATTATGAGCACACATCAGCAGATTAAAGCACAATTACATTACATTTTCACATTGAATAGACAAAGGAAACTGCTTACATGATGGCGGAAAGCAGAGAAAAAGAGAGCGATTACATCAGATTTTTGTTTATATACCAGCAGTGTAAGCGCGTGACTATTACGTAATAGTAGTTCTGATTGGCTAGAATGTGCAGGACAGGGATTTCGGTTTAGCCGATTACGATTAAGATTACAATGTTTATTTTTAAACCTAAGAATTAAAGATTATTTATAGATCATTAAAAAGAGTTAATTAAAAGTATATTAGAGGGAATTATTACATATATATAAAATCCGGCGTATAACGCGCACTGGTGTAAAACCACACCTATACTTTCAAGCTACACTTTTTAATTTTAAGGTATTTTTGTCATATAACGTGCACCCCCCCTTTTTTAAGAAATAACCTGCAATGTATGTTTGCAATGCTATTATGTTTTAAAGCCATTTATTCGAGGTATTATCCAAGGATTTTGAAAAAATGGCATGTTTCTAGAAAAACATCCCTTTAAGTTCATAAGGTATGACATTCCTTTTAAAAAAACAGTATTCCAATCTTTGTAGAAGTCTTGTTTTTTTTAAAAAATTTTTGAAGCTATCATTTTTTTACCCGGCGTATAACATGCACCGTAAATTTTGATCTTATTTTTTTGTGTTAAAAGTGCGTGTTATACACTGGATTCTATGGTATTTATAAAAAAAAAGAGGTAAGGATTTTCTTTAAAATATTTTGGACCCCATTGAACTTTTCACATGATCAGTAAACTACATATTGAGTCAATATGAATGTAGAATGTTTCATTTGAAATACACAAGCATTTATAAAGACACATATGGGAACTAATTGTTTGTAAAATGATGAAAAAACCTTTAAAATAGAAGTATTCAAGGTCAGTAATATAATAATTTCATCAGGTTTTTCTCACGTTAAATATTAATAAATTAGTAATCTTTGTTTTTGATAAAATTCCTTTTATATCAATACATTTTTTGGAAAACTTTTCCTTTTTATTTTTTTAGATGATTCTGTGTGACAACTTGCAAATGTTAGAAGACATTTTAAAATTTGACACGCTTCTATGTATGCAGAACAACAGTGTGTACTGTTGCACCTGTTTTCCTATTCTGAGAATAAGATTTGAGAGATTAAAAAAAATAAAACAATAAGCAGTTTTTGTAATCACAAAGTTATGTAAAGTTTTTTACTTCAAGTGCGTGTGTGTGTGTACTATAATATGTGCCTGTGTGATAGTATCATTGCTAATGCATGTTTTGTGATAATTTTTTTAGAATTTTTTATTTTTAGAACATAGGAAAAAAATTTTTAGAATACCTACCCATTCTTTTTCATTGGTTTATATATTTTTTATATTGGCTACATTGAATAAATTCTCTTTTTTTATTTGGTGCCTAGTTTGTGTTCAGAGTTTATGAAAAATATGCATCTGGTTCTAGTGCATGAATTAAAATATAGTAAGGAAAGCAGGTGAAATAAAATGTTAAGTTTAAAGATTGATTGTATATTTTAAGGTATTCTATGTAAATTTTATATTAGGATGCCATTTTATATTTAATAAAAAATATTTACATAATTAAAATTGAATGTTTTTATCTAAGTGCATTCTCTAGTTCTGTACAGAATGATTCAGATTTTATTGTTGTAATAAATTGGATATTTCATTTACATAATTATCAAATTTACTGTATTGTTTTTAAGTAACCAAAATTGAAATATATTTTTTAGACTGAAAAATATTTCAAATTTTCATGTACACTTGATACTGTAACACATGTATCTTTTTGTTTTGTTGCATCTTTAAAATTTAGAAACATTCTGTGAATGTACAATATTTTTCCTTTAACAGGAACAATGTAATTTAACATGATAGATTTGGAGATGAAATATGGAACTGATGAAAAAAGGATTGACATAAAAATGAGTGATATAATAAAAATTGCTGCTCTCACTAAATGTCTTGAAGTATTTTCTGTTCTTTTTTTTTTTAAATACCCCAACTTTTTGTAAAAGCATTCTGAGTTTGAATTTTATTCTTTAATATTGTGAAAGAAGTAATTTTCTATAATTGTATGTTAATAAATGACAGTTGAATTTGCTAAGACATATTTGTGACCTTGAGCAATCATCATTAAATCTGATTTTTGTTGGTCTATTCTATTATATCTATATATTTTTTTTTATAAATCCGAACTGATAGTCTGAACTAGAAATGTAAAAATTTTACATTTGTTAGCATACTTTTGCATATATTCTACCTTTTAAAAGTACTGAAATTACAGATGCTAAATATTTCTATTGATGTTATAACCAGTTGAATGCAGCAGCTTAATATTTTTTGCAGCAAAGTACTAAAAATATTGAGAAAAAGTGAATACATATTTTTATTAAAGTGTGAAATGGGAGATAAAAATGTATTAACATTGTAAGCAAATGTTTTAACTAAAGATTTATAACTAAATCACATATAGCATACTTAGTCTTAGGTATTTGTCAAATTATTGGTAGAAGTTCAGTTGTTATGAAGACAATTATTTACTAAATGAAGCATCCAATTTTGTTATTTTTGTCTTTTCAAAATTCCTTTTTTTTGGACTCAAGTTTTATTTATTGAAGTTTTCAAAATTTTAATACTGCTTTTTTGTTAACTAAACATTATGAAATGGAAAGGTAGTTATGTTTTTCCAGAGATGGAAGTTAATAGTGTTTTTATGTGTAATACATTTGTTCTGATTTATGAAGGAATGCATTTTCTGAATCATTCTGTATATAATGCTCTGGGATTTTTATTTGAATAATATATGTATCTGGTTCTAATAAGTTAAAAGATTTGTATAATATGTAAGTATATTTATTTTTCTTGTGCTTGTCTTGGGTTCGGTCTCTGGAAGTATTTATTTTTTTTGATTTAGCGTTTAGTTTAGTAGGCTATTTCTAATGTGTTGAAATAGCCTACTGAATGTGTTGGTTTAATTACTCAACATATCTAGAACTAAGCACTGCCTAATGTGATAAGGACTCCCTATTTTGTGTGAAATGAGTGGAAATCCCAAGTGCATGTACAATTCATTCCATTTTTGTTGTTTTTAATTTTTTTTTTGTAGTTATTCTTATTTTTTGAGTTGTGGCTCAATTTTTTCCCTTTAAATCGTTCACCTTTAATTTAGGCAAGGAATATTTTTTTTAAAAAAAATATGTTGTCAATTTATGTGTATAATATAAATGCATACATATAGAATTTTCCTAAAAAAATGAATTGGGGGAGAGGGAGAATGTGTATTCCTCAGAAGTTTAATGATTCCTTAAAATTATTGAATACATAATAACAAGCATGCAGTTTGATAAAACTAAAATTGAATAGTCAAATTGTATAATTCTTATTAGAGCCTATAGTATAAATCCTATGTTTCATTCAGAATCATGACCCTGAGATCTTAGTGCGAGAAAAGAAGGGAAAAGAATATTTCTACTATTTTAAAGGTGAACTCCTGCCTTAATGTTTGTGTATTTAATATAATCTAAAAGTAATATTCATTTTTTAAATATGTTATTGCTTTAAAAAAAGTTAAATAAACTGATCAAAACAACTTTGTTTCTTCAAAATTATTGATTTTCTTTGTTTAATTATTATATTTTAATACTCTTCAGTAATTTTATTGGGTTCTAAAATAGTGTATTATGTTTTCAACTAGATATAGATATTAAAAGTATCATTTAATCCATTTCTTTTAAATGTTGTCATATTGCAATTATTATGGAACTTGTTGGGAGAAACAGTTTAAAAATAGAGAGATATATATTTTCTAATATTCAATCAAACCTAGCAATAAAATAGCAACTCAATGATTTCAAAATGCAGAGATTCTGTATTTGAAAGAAATGAATTTTTACGTGTGGATTGTTATTGTACATGAAAAATGCTCACTGTGCTAACTATAGCATTCTAGATCTCTCTTTTTATGAATTTTGAACTATGCATTAGAACTATTTAAATTACAACTAGAGCTTTCATTTTTCCTTTCAATATTTATGATGAGGAAATTTGTATGAATTCTATTTTAAAACTGCATATTAGTGTTGTAATAAATGTTGTTGAAACAATGTTTCTGTTTATTTCTATAATTGAAAATTTTAGCTCATTTTCAATTAATTAAACTTGTTTTAATCATTTTTTGGTGTCTTTATTTATTTACAATTGAAGCTCATATGAATTGTGGTTAATAATGCTTAAATTAAAAATAAAAAGGGCTTTACTTTGAGGTGTAGGGAAGATTCATGTTGCTGTAACATTGCTATGATAGTCTATTTTAGCTTTATGATTAGAGGCTAATGGGCTAAAATTTGGATTGCCTGAAGATCTTTGTATGGAATAGTTGGAATTGTGTGTGGTACTTATAAAAAGGGTAACTGGTTTCATAGTTTGATGTGCCAAATACCGTAAGAGATGTCCCATCTGAGATCTCCTTTTGTATATCAAGATACTGCAATTTGACATGGTATTGATTGAACAAGTTATCAATAGTTCCCTTGAGAAATATTAAGACATACTTCTTCTAGTTATCTGTAATTGGGAAAGTGTTGTTTGTGCACAAACTGATCTTTAGATCATGTTCAATGAAATTTATGTTTGATAATGTAGGTGACCTAATCAATCTTTCAAATTATATAATATGTTTCTCAAATCAGTCACAAAGCCAAAATCTTTGATTTTGGCTTTGTGACTTGGGGTATTGTCATTTTGTAAAATTCCATTATTCTTTTTGTACAGGAAACCTGTGAATGGCTGTAAAATAGCTGAACATAACCAATTCCAGCCAATAATTGGTTCAGTTTGATTAAAAATCCTTGTAAAAGCAGCCCACACTGTGATATTTTTGGGTTCCATGTTATACTAGAGCCCTACCATCAGATCTTACCAAGCAACTCTTTTCTAGTCATTTAGGATCCAATTGACATGTTCACAAATAAAAGAGAAATGCTGCCACCAATGGTGTGTTATTAGTAAAAATTCCTTCTGCTCCGAATCTGGCTGCAGTAGCCTAGTGGTTATGAACTGTAGTGTCACAAGTTTGAATCCTGGTGCCACTGATGCATGTTAAAACTGTTGAGGCTCAATGTCCTCTTATTGGTGTGGAAGTTAGGAGAGGGGGTGCATTAATCATTCGACTGGATTGAGAAACATTCTTATAACCCTCTCATCTTGATTTTAAAAGGACAGGACTTGAATTTTTATAATTGAAATAGAATTGCATTTTACACTTCCCTAACCCCCACCCCAAAGTGGATTTGTGAAAAGCCCATTTTTATTAGATCTCTACTCAACAGAATAAACATGCTTGTCAAATTTCAAGTCTGTAGATGGAATAGTTCTGGAGATATTGTAATGATTGAGTACGTGAATCACTTTTCTCATTTATAGATTTATGTTGCTTGGAGTTATGCAAAGTCGCAAAATCGTTTTCTTAAATAATAAATTTTATTCAATGAAAAATATTCATTATTCAGTTGTAGATGCAGAACCTATACATACAAGATGATTTTAGTCGTGTAAAACTTTCAAATGGGCGTTTTAAAGCTTTCTGGAAATTTTGTCAATTTTTGTTATCAATTATGATTATTTGTTTCACTAATGATTAGAAAGTTCAGAGAATCATGATTTATTCTGCAAAGTAAATGAATAGATCAATATGTAGCAATTTAAAATACGAACTATAATTGTTTTTAATGAAGTTAGTTTAATAAGGATGTGCCATAATCTTTGGAAAATGATGCTTGTTAGTTTTTAAGTGTGTTGTAAATACTCTATCCACCAATAAGTAGTTGGGCACCTGCGATAAAAGAGAGAAATAATACTTATTCATATTCAATAGTTGGTAGAGCCCCCACCTCAGGCAATTATAGCCTTTAGCCTCTGAGGCATGCTTTCCACACAGGTGTTTGCATGATGGACAATGGTATTTTCTTCCTATCGGCTTGGAGAAGACATGCAAGTTTTTTCAACAATTTTGGACGGCTGCTGTACCCCATAATTCGGCGATCTAACTCGTCCCTGAGGCTTACTATAGGATTCAAGTCTGGACTCTGGGCAGGCCAGTCCCATCGGCTCACGCCATTATCATCTTACTAATCCATGGTGGACCTCGCAACATGACAAGTGCCGTTGTTATCCTCAAAGTAACAATGAATGATCCAACACGTAAATTTGCGCAGCGTAAGAAATTTTTTTGTCTAAAATAGAGGAGTAAGAGCCGGCATTGAGCTTACCATAAATTAGGATCAAGGGTCCCAGTCCATACCATGCGAAACATCTCCAGAGCATAATTTTATCTCTGCCAAACTTTACTGTGGGCACAATGCATTCTGGCAAAAGGCGTTCTCCAGGAATGCGCCAAACCCAGATATTATCATCCGACAGGTAGAGATTGAATTTTGATTAATCACTGTAGAGAACTTTCCATTTCTCTAGGGTCCAATTTCAAAGTGCCTTGCATCAACGCAACTGGACAGCATGGTTGGATTGGGCAATCAAAGGGTGGGCTGCGGTAGCCCAGTGGTCAAGGTATCGGATCATGGCAGGCATGTCATGAGTTCGAGCCCAGTACCACTAAAGACCCGCCGTGTAGGGCAGCGATGCACGTTAAATCTGCTGAGAGCTGAAACGTCCTCCCATTGGTGTGGTAGTTAGGAGAGGGGGTGCCAGCTCAGGTGTCGTCCACGTCACTTGACCTTGGTTCAAAATTACGTGGTCCGTCGCCAAAAGCCCTCGTGTAGCTGAACGGTGCGACATTAATATTCATTTACTCACTCGACAATCAAAGGCTTGTGGGCAGCAGCACGACCATGGAAACAAAGCAAATGTTCTTCCTTGTGGATGGTAATTATCGCATTAACAGAGTCCCGGGTGATTGTGTCGGAACTCCTGGAGTTATGCGGGTCTTTGATCTGTGGTTCATTTTGCTCGAATTTCTTTGGACAGCACTTGTCGGTCTCTATATCTTAGTTTTGTGGGTCTGCCGGGTCAAAGCACATTCCGACAATCACCACTCACCTTCCACTTTTTAATTACAAAAGCCACTGTCGATTTTGGATATGTTCTTCAAGAATCGGCCATTTCTATGATATCCGACAATTATGTCCTTCTCGAAGTCAGGCAGCTCTGAATATCGTGGCGTCTTGCATGCGATGAACGCCATGCTGTTTCCTACACGATAATTAAGCGCAGGAGGACTGCAGATATCTACTTTTACAATGGTGTCCAAATACTTATTGTAGGAAAATGTATGTATCTTAAATGAAATTAGATTAAAAAAATTGAGTACTTGTAAAAAACCCTTCTCATTTAAATCCAAGGAATTAATTTCTTTGAATATACAAGGAAGTTCCTGTACATGATTTCTTTCTCTCTTTTCAGGTCTATTTCATAAATGGCATACTTCTTGAAAAATCTTTGAAAAGATATTAAAACTATACTAAGACTTAAAAATCCGCTGCATTGAAATAAGTTTTGAATACAAAAATCAGCGTGTATATTTGAATAAAAAGTTTTATACATATTTATTAATTTTTCATACCATTTTTAATCAGAATTTCTGTTAATTTTATGAAAATTTAAATTCCGTTCTCTCTATTCTATCAAAGTTCTGGTAAGTTTTCTCTCTCAATATTATAAAATTAAAGAGACATTTTTTTTAATACTTAAAACATCGATGTATTTAGAAAATATTTTATTTTTAGTTTTTTTTTCTCCCTGTTAGACATCAAAATACTGTAGTATTATAGTATTTAAAAAAAAATGTAAAAAGTTTTATTTTTTTGGTTCTCTACAATTAAAAGAACATGAAAATATTTTCTATGAAATGCATTTAAAAGAACGTGCATATAGCATTACAAAGAAATAAACAGAAAACAACATCAAATAAATATTTAATAAGCCATTACAAAGAAGAAATCGTGCAGCTGTACATTGAATGATAAATATTTAACTATTTAAAGAATGTACATTCTGTTTCGGGAAACAGATTGATTATATTATGTAGAAAACACACACAGTCACATGCGGTGTATATAATTTTTTATTTTGGAAAAAATGTTGTTTATCCATTTATATTTGAGAATATTACATTGGTCCTCTTTGCATTCATTTCAGAGAAAAATAATGAAATTAAAAAACTTTTTTGTGTGTGTACCACATTTACACAATATACATTTATCAAGGAACAAACATGTTTTTCGTACTGGACTATTAATATTCTTTTTTTTATTTGTTAAAATCTTGATAATTTTATTTGTATTCATTTGTTTTATAAAAGCAAGCTATGTACAAATGGCCTGGAACATTCGAACGCTCCGCTTATGTTCGAAGTTCCAGTTTCATAGTTATAGTTTATATTATAGAAATAAAAAAAAAAAAATGAAGTAAATTTATTTTCATTACATATCTGTTTTATGAGGTGGTTATAATACTGCTAACTTGTGATAAAGAGTGCAACATGGGTAAAATGGTTAGAAATATTTATATCGCTATTAACAAAATGCCCCGGTTATTTTGATATTTTATAAACTGTGAATAGTGTGGATTTTTTTTTTTTAAAGAAAACAGCTCCGCATTATTCATAAGTAAATTAATTTTTTTGATGAACATTGAATGATAGTATAGTTAAGTTATAGCTAGTTGCATATGTTTTCGTATAAAAATGAGCTCTTAAAATGTAGGTTTTTATTCTGTGATACAACGGGTGTGTTTAGGGAAAAATTTTGACTTCAATTAAATTGATTGACACGGATTACTGTTTCTAAATATCGTACAAGAATTTTAATCGCGAATTTGAATCGGGGGTAAAAGGTGGATTGGAAATTTTTTTCGACCAGCAAAAAATTCAAAATTATCCGAAGGAGTAGATAACGATTTCTGAGTAACCTAAGGTACGATTTTTTAAAAGGTCCGCTCCCCCTCCATGTTTCATTTTAAGAAATCAAAGGAATAGACATATATATTTAGAAAAAAAGTGTAGATTGTACCAAAACGGTTCCAGACTCCTTGCATGTTTGAATCTAAAGAAATTATCTGGGAGAGGGCTGAGGATTATTGATAAAAAAAATTGCAAAAATTAATAAAAAGTTTTGAATTTTTCAGACATTGTGTATATGTTGAGTTCTGAATCTTAAGAGTACATAGAAATATTCACACACACCTGGAATTTCTTTTTATACGTATTAACGAGTACAAAAAGGTTTGACATTGACTGTTTACTTATAATTATACAAATTGCTAGTAGATGGCAATTTGTTGGATCAGTTTGAAAGGAAAGAAGTCACACCATCTTTTTTAAACATAATTTTGGCTGCACATCAGAGGAAGGTTAGAAGTATTGAATTAAATTTACTAATTTTTAGAACACATATTTTGCCAAGTGTTGCAGGTCAGAGTTTTGACGAGGGTGTTTGTTAAATCTTTGATAGAGATGGTACAGTTTGAAGCAGCCTTGTTTTCGTAAAAGGCTTGCTGCAAGTATCCTTATACTTGCACCGTATTTAAAAGATCCACACCACAGCCGCTATCAGAGTTTGCGTCAGTGGCATACTCGGGAAGGGGGCAGTACACTTCCCTATATACGAAAAAGATGCGAAATTTTCAGCATAAAGATTACATGTTGAAATTTTCGCTTATGTGTGTGTGTTTTAAAATACAACCCTTTCCATGATAGTACCCTCTGTATTTTTTTGGAAATTGTACAGAGGGTACTTTTACCAGAGATGTGATAACCGATGACGTATCCTCTGTACGTTACTGATTAGCGTATTCTTTTTTCGATCTTAGTTGATGCAATTAAAAATATAAACAACCAGAAATTACAGTTTAGATAATAAATACAGATGCTTTAAAGAGTGTTTAGTATGATGTTGTGTGTGTGGTGAATATTTCTATTTTTCAAATTTACTTTTAGTTCTTGAAGATGTACGGATTAACATTAGAACATTCGCGAGAAGTTGTGGTAATCGTCTTGGTCACACATTCGAGAAAATGAGAAATAGAAACACTATTACCTATGTTAACTGTGATGGACATTGTAGACAGTGTTTTAACAACTAAAGTAAACAAATATGTTGCATAAAACCTTTGCTTAGTATGCGAAGAGGTAATCCTCTAGTGTGCATTCTTGCGAGGTGGTGAAGTTAATTGAAAAAAGTTGATACGTTCGAAATTGAAAGACACAGCAGGAGTTGATCACAATTTACTTTAATGATGAACAGTTTTGTTTTGGCCCCTAATACGCACTCGACGAGGTACCAAGTCGTTGAAGCTTTTTGCGTGAAAGAACTTGGCACTGGCATCGAATGCAGGATCACGATTCCAATACACGCTCTTTTCCTTCTCCACTACCTGTTACGGGTTTTTAAAAATACGTGAATCAGGATGAAGCAAAATAATTTTTATTTATTATTAAAATATAACCTAAACATGTAATACATTACTAGCCAACATATACGTGCAACACCATAATAGATAAGAGAATACGATCGCGCATTGTCTTGAATCATCAAGGAGACAATTTTTGGATTAAGAAGTTTAGTAATAATGTGTGCATCAGATTGGCGTAGGAATAGAATTCGATGTGGTTTCTCATAGTAACTGTAGGAGAGAGAAATTGTTATATTAATGTGTGGATAAAATGCTATTATATCTATAAGACTCGTATGTTACTGTATTGCCGTTAGATTGACACACATTCATACGAGGTTGATCAGCATGTCGTACTTGTAAGGTAAATTATATATTTAATGGGATTTTTTTATTTGTAAACCGTGCTTTACATTAAAATTATATAAAATCTTATAAATAGCTGTTTAAAGCGAAATTATTCGAAATTTTACGTTTTTGTGTTCATTCGTTTTCAAATTAGACGCAAAAGACAGGTTATACACTGATTTTGGAGGCTTGTGTGTTGTGTTATATGTATATTTTTAGTCTAAATTTTTTTTTTTCATGCACTTATATTATCATAAATATTTTTATACGTCATTTGTGGCTGCTCTACACCTTTGGTTGTATAAATCGATAATAACGTGAGTAACTCTTGACCTTTATGAGAGGGATTTTTCATTTTTCGATTTGTGTTTTGCCAGTGATTATGCATAGTATATAGCAGGGGTGGTGAACCTTTATGGATCAACGTGCCATTTTTTCTAAAGAAATGTTTAATGAAGTATAGACGTGCCGTCAAATAGTTTTGACATGTGATTATTGGGAAAATAATACTAAATGCTAACAACATAAAAATCTTTTTTTTCTATTGCGAAAAAAAACACATTTTATACTGTATAGTAGTAAATATTTTAATTATACGTGTAGTTCAAATGAAAGTAACATTAATGTGACTTTTGTTGTTGCAGATTAGATGACAAATAACTTATGTTAGGATTGTAAGATGGTACTTTTAGTATAATGCACGTTGAATTAAAGCCATCTGCCAAACGAATTCTAAGCCATTAATTCTTTTTGCTCTGATTCACTTTTTTGACAAAAGGATTTGTGATTTGTTACAAAATACCGTTTTGCAGACGATATTCTACATACCACATTGTTCCTGAATTAAAACGCACACCACTAATACTAATCATCTTTACTAATCATGCCATATTTTCCCGCCTACCAAGTTTGAGATTTTCTGTTACATTTACTGTCTTACCCTTTTTGTTGAACTAGCCATGTTAAATAGCAGTTAAAAATCATAAATATAACACAAATAAACTTTAAAATACTGTTGTAACAACGACATTGACTATGTGATGCGTAGACAAACTTTGCATCATTAGCAATTATAGACCACGATGTAACTAACAAACGAACGTGCTCGAAGCGCACCGCGATCGATCACTCGTGTTTGTTCCTAATACTTCAGAGTTAACTTAATTATTTTGAACTAAAATGCAAACCGTTTGGATCGATGGCGTGCCCAAGATATTTTGCCGCGTGCCATTGGTTCGCCATCCCTGGTATATGGCTTCCAAAATATATACTATAAATGGTTTGTATCATTTTATCTGCAAATCTAAGTTTATGAGATCACAAAAAAAATTTAATTTTATTAAGTATTATTCTCACTAAGTGTTATTTATAATCATAATTATATTGGGCGTCCAAAAAAGTACGGTTACACTTTCAAAAAATGAATTAAAAATAATCATAGCTTTTCACTTGCGGTTTTTTTATGTTTCATTAAGTAAAATTTAAAGTTTCTGTAGGAAAAGCAAACTAGATTACACAATGCTCACGTTTTGCAACATTCTAGTTTCAAAATAGCTTCATCACTAGAGCAAACGCAAGTTGTAGAACAGTTTATCGAATTTAAATCTGCAACATATGTGCATCGTGAATGGAACAACACCATACGGGCGATTGGAAGTGAGTGAGAAAGGTTTTAGTGAAAAGTACCTTGGGTGATGATGAGAAGAGGAAGTCCAATACCGGGCCTACCTAGATCTCTAGAGATAAAAAACACATTTGGACTATTGTGGGATTACGTGAAAACAATGTTTACTAATCCTCCGATTCGTAACACTGATAAATTGAAATACAACTTTTCCATTCAGAATGTTGACTCTGCAATGCTTCACAGAACGTGGCTAGAAATCTCTTATGGATGTATTGCGCGCAACTGTTTGTGCGCACATTGGGAAAATCGTGCAATAAAACATTCTAAAAGTCTTTGGAATTTTCTTTATGGAACATGAAAAAATCGTAAGTAAATATATTTGCTTGTTTATTTGTGATTAATACTTGAAAATGTAGCCATACCTTTTGGACACCCTGTATATTACTTTTAACTAATAATTTTAAGTAAGATAGAGCCTATAGTTACCTTCGAAATCAAATTCCATTTTTCATGCAGTGCAGAGGTCGAACCTTCTCCTTCATTGTTTCACACATTCGAGTGCAATTCTGTGTTCATAATATTTTCCAAGTAAAAGAAGAAAAAAGTCAGTTCGAAAGAGAAATTCCAAACAGGAATGACCTTCTGAGTTTGTCACTTGAATCGTAGACGCTCAAGCTTTAAATCAAAGACATCTTCCAAACATGATAACCTTTGATTAACTTCGAAAAAAAGGAACATTTATAGAAGTGGTCAGAATAGAAGCATGCTTAAAAAGTCTTCATTTGAAGAAGCGTTTAAAAAATCTGCCTCTCGTAAAATACCGGCGTTTATACATTTTGGTGCTTTTGAGGTTCTGTTTTTTTTTTTTTTTTTTTTTTTGGTGGTGATCAAGTCTCTCAATTTTTCAACAGAGATCACTCTAAATATTTAAACAAAATTGGAATAATTTTCAAATTTTCTTTTTGAGAAGTAAACCATCTTTTAATGAATAATATGTCTGAAGGAAATAATATTGTCGTAAATAGTGAATATTGTTTGTATAAAGGTATATATTTCGAAGTTGAGGTGTTTTTTAACGTTGTGTCCAGGATGTTATGTATGATTGAAACAGTCTTGCAACGTGTGGAAGTTTCAAGGCTTCAGCAATAATTATCCCTGAAATACAAAACATTTCTATGAAAATGCTTAAATTTTTACTTTTTAAAGTTTAAGTGAACTATTTACACTCCGGGTGAGAGAGACAGAATACAATCAAATACAGATAAAGTATGTATTAAGAAGGAGTTATATTTTATTATAGCAAAATTTCGAATGTGCAAATATTATTCAATTTACTGAGTCCACTGCTTAAATTACCTTTCACTTATACTTATCGAAGGATTGCTTTTACAGAGGTGCCAGATTCGTTCAACTTCGAATCAGACTAAGGGAAAGTAGAATTATTTTTAGAGAAAAGTGCCTCTTTGAAATGATCCCCGATGACCAACGAAGACGTATTTGACGATATTTAACATTCATTATGGTGCCCTTCCTTTCACGATACCCTGGGTTTACATTTCAACTGAAGTGTGTGTGGCTTATTTTTACTGGTTGCACTTGTGCTTTTTAAACTTATCCCTGGCCCATTAGATCCTGACAACTTTTGGAAAAAGAGCACGTTCGGGATCTGTTGAACAAAGGGCTCCGAATGTTCGAGTATCTCCCCGATCTAATTTGATGATCGATTAAGGACAAGATTTTGGCAAGAAATCTCCGTGTTTCCTCTGCTAAATCTACAAACCATTCTCAATAACAGTTGGCATAGGGGTCAAAAGTAGGCTAAGTCATGCATTAAGTTGTTATATCGCAATAACTCATATATCTCATGAGCTGCAATCCTATAACTAGATTTGATCAAAATTTTGAGATGTTACGAGTCAAATTATACTTCTTACTTGAACAGCGCCAGCATCAAAATAGGTACTAAATTTCAATGTTATTAAGTACTGTAATTGATCTCCATAAAAGTAGTAATTTAGACCAAGTTTACATATGATTGTGTTCGGGGGAGGGGCAGAAAGGGGTATGAGCACGTGGAGATTGTTTTTGTGCACCCTTATATAATTTTTAAGATAATAGAATATGTGCAAGACCAAGCGAATTCGGTAAATTTTACTGCATGCGTTAGGGTCATTCTCTATGTACTCGCCAGAAATGAACATTTGTTCCTGAAAATTGAAGCAATTACATAAAGGTTTTCTTAGAGATATGTTTGGGATACGCGTGTGCAGCTTACAATAATGCAGATGCAAGGTGAAGAATCTTTAATTTTCTCATAAAAGCTATGCGTCCGGTGTGTCCGTTTCTAAGTCAGCCCGTAGCAGATCGTAATAGTTTTTGTAGTCCGTAAAGAATTCCTTGAGGTTGAGCACTGTTCCACTAACGCTTTAATGCGTAGTGAATAAATTTCAGTGTGTTGGAACGTGCTATTCTTCTTTGCTAGGCAACCGATTACTTTAGTTCCGAATTCTCCACTTGAAGAAGACCACTATCGTTGCAATTCAAGAAGGAGTTATTTTGGATTCTGGTTTGTCGAAGATGTTCGGCCAACATTTAAGGCTAACTTTATGTAATGCTAAAGAATAGGATTCATAGTCGGAACATTTCTACTCTTAGAAAGGTACTCCAACATTAACATTTTATTCTGACCTCACTCTCCTGTACACAGCAGTGTAGAGATTAGGCTCTGCATGGGGGGATATATCAGATATACTTTAATAAGTACTTTATTACTCTCTAGTACAACTTTTAAAAATAATTATCTAATTCTCGCGCGCACGCGGGTCTTCAGTACCCTCAAGCGAGAGAATGAAATTGAAATGACAGACTGCAATCTCTCTTTTCTCATTGGGAACAGCGGGGGTTGTTTAGCTTACCGGATGCGAAAGACGATAAGACCGAATTCTTACTGGGAGTTGTGAAAATATGCAAATGTTAGAAAAAATCTTAACTAGAAGTAAAATGTCAGAGATAAGATTTTACAGCAACATAATTTACTATGTTACTCATTTTTACTTGATTTTATCCATTTTTTTGTAGTGTAGAATATGTGGCCCGTATTTCATATACTAAATGAGCTCACACTTCATACGTTAAAGTGAAAAATTACGTATTCATAGAATTTTTCGTAATTTTTAAAATTTCAATATTATAAATACATGTGTATGAGTTGCACATTTTTATGAGTATCAAGACATTTTTGTATATAAAAATGTACGTTTAGTTCGAGCTCTTTTACAAGTGGCGAAGACAGCTTAAGTCGTTGAGCGGTACTTTTGTTTTTATCATGGATATTATCCCTTGGACTATGGATTTTAATTGTAATAATGAAATTGATAAATTTATTCCGCTACAGTTAATATAATCAGAATTTTGGAATCCATATATTATTTTGATGTGTATTTTCTTCTACAACTTGTGATAAAAGTTGGAAACTTTATCGAAGTGTGGTTTGCGTTATTAAATTTGCAAGTTGCTGAAATTTTAGAAATTTTTTGTGTCATTTATGTCGTGATTTCAAACAGTAACAATCTAAATCAAAATATCGTACTATAAAGCTACATAAACTTTATTTACCTCTATATTCCCATTCTATCAGACATTTGGACACAAAATGATGAAAATACTTTGAGTGTCGGATCCTAAGAGCTGCTTTTGGAGGAACTCAAGTTGATGGCATTTGTCACATATGCTCAAATTTAGAACTCTACCATGCCTTCAGGGAAGCAAATGTCGTAAAATATATAAAAATCGAAAGAATTAAATGCGGAGGCTCCGTTATCAGAATGAACAAAACACAGAACAGTAAACACAGAAAATGTTTTGGGCCAAGCCCACTGGAACAAGAGCTAGGGTTCGATCCATCCTCAGGTGACTTGACTGCCTAGAAAGGGATTTCGCTACCCTAAGAGTGAACTGATTAGAAAATCGTGGTAAAAAAAAAGAAAGGCCTGGAGGAAAATTCCTGAGAAGGTCAAGGGCCACTCCTGGTTGTCGCGCCATTGAAGAAGATATTCCCATTCGGGAATTAATGATGAAGAGGATAGCCAGTGAAGAGAGTTTAAAAAGAAGTCTTTCTCCAAAACACGTTAACAATCTGAGCATTTTCTAAGATTAATACAGTAAGGACCGACACTTTTGATCAAGTCTCAGGAGGCCCACGCGGGTTGAAATTTCAGTAGGTTAAGAACTTGGTTTGTCAGAAAACACGTCGAAACAAAAATACTTACAGTTAACCAGGCCAACATGAATTTTGGAGGAATATTCATTGACCTCAGTTATTGTTTTTCTGCATTCTTGTTAAATGGGATCTATTCTTTGATGCACTGATCGAGCATCCTTGGTTGGAGTACAAATGCATGCATTATAAGCAGTAACAATTAGAAATCTTCCCCACCCAGATCATAGTATTGTATTCATCATTCTCATATATCCCATTTATAATTTTTGATATTTACATTCTTTGCATTTTCAACCTTAACGTTAAGTTCGAACCATTTCCATATACAGTGCTCGATATTTCCGTTTATAATATGACCAAAATATGAAATAAAGTAAATGCACTTTACGTATGTGTTTGTATGACACACATCGATTCAGAAATTAAGATAGAAAATAGAGCTTTACAGACCTTCATTTTCAAGTATAAAGTAGCGAAACAAAAGTAGTTCAAGGCTGTCAGTGTGCCTCCTTTGGTCCAACCTGAAAAGAGTTATTTCGGTTGTGTTAATATTGTAATGTAACTAAAAAAAATTCACTAATGGCAGAGTAGCATTTATAATCAACTGTATCGGCAATTCGGTAAATGAAATACCAATATAAAAAATATTATCATTCCCCAACACTCATTTGAAGCGATGAAATGTTTTATACCCCAGTCAGTTATGAAATTCTATTTCATAACTGACTATTTCGACTTTTGATTTTTGCTACTAGAAATAGGACTCAAAATTTTGGTTCCTTTAAAATCCCTTTTTCGTTCTCTCAAGTTTGAATCCAGTCAAAGTAATGTCGAGGATAAGATGAAAGCGATTACGGGAGTATTTCTAAAAGTAAGTTAACAAGAGCTCTGACAAGTGTACAAGTTTCTCGTAATGCTTGTCTAAACAGCTGAAAGAAGGAATGCTAATGCTGTCACAGTATAAGGTGTTAGTAATGCATCAGTCTCAGATAACGGGAATGTCGGCGGATGGGATAAAAAATATGATAAAGCCTTTGCATCTAAAGAAAATCTATCTTGCTGAAATTCATCATCATCTAATAGAAATGTACGAAAAAAAGTATAATGTCATGAACATAGGAGCTGTTTTGGTGCACGAAACTTATTAAAGATAGAACAGATGAGCGAAACAAATAAATGTCCTTATTTCAGTCTGTACCTCGCACCAAATGATTTTCATCTCTTCGGACCATCGAAGAACTTTCGAGGAGTCGGAGATCGGTGTTAAATTTCCTAATTCCTTATTTCCACGAGTCAGTTAAGCGAAGATATCCATAATATTTTTCATCTTAAACAAGAAATTAGTCCATCCTTTTAGTCATTTTGACACATAGAAGACATTTACACAGAAAAAAACATTGCATAACTCTCTGAATCTACAAGCCAAACAAAGTATACTCTTAGCTGATTTGCAGCGCCATCTATATTTTACATTTAATTTCCAATAGTCAGTATTTCGACGTTCAGCAATCTATTTTGATGTGTTTCTACGACCTTGATACTGATTTCTTCGCCGGTTTCGACATGTTGATGCACCGATGGAATAAATGCTTCGATAACATGGTGGCTATGTGGAGAAGCAATATGTATTAACGTTATATATCTGTTTGAATTCATGAATAAAGGCTTTCTCTCAAAGAGCTTGTTATCTTTTTGAACTATTGTTGAATGGTTGGTTTATTCCATCTCTAGAGATTCAATTCCAGTTGGCTACCATCTCACTCTCTGAGTATCGCATGCTCACTTTGACTTTCTATTTATACATCTGTGATTGGCAATAGTTATAAATTTTTATCTTTTCTTGTTCTAGGGAATCATTAATAATTATAACTTTGTTTGCACTTAATCGTTTTGAATAAACTTTGAAAACAAAATATCTTACATATGATCTAACACAAAATAAGAACAAGGACTCAAGTTTATTCCGAATAAAAGTAACTTAAACTTTTATAATGCACTATCGATCAATAAGTATTTGGACACACGCGAAAAGATATCTGCGCTCCTGATATACGTCAAGCTCTCCACCGTTGAATGTGTTGTCGGAAACAACATTGGTAACAGTCGCATGCAAGATCCCATGAAAAATATAGAGTTATCTAAAAAGGTGTAATTATCGAACGCCTCAGGTGTAATTATTGGGTAGCAATCGTCCTTTAAGGATCGGTCAATTACCGATCCTTAAAGGACATATTTAGCGACTTAAATTACTTAAAACCAGCTGTTGTCTATACGATTCAGAAGTGGAAAGTGAGCAGTGATTGTCCCTAATATGCTCAGAGTCGACAGACTCACGAAACTGGGAGATAGAGACCGATGGATACTGTCCAGAGTAATTTGGAAGACCGCACCCAACCAATAGCACAACGTCAAAGTTATAACAGGCTTCTGGGTGTGTTGTTTCAAGAAAAACCATCCTTAAGACAGTATATCTGCTTGGTTTTCACGGTCGTGCTGTAATCCATAAGACTTTGAACCTCCTCATTTGAGGTGGTGCAAAGCACGTTGACAGACAGTGGACAATACATCTGTGGAAACGGTTCTCTAGAGCGATGAATCAAGATTCTCCCTCTACCGTTTGGATGGCAAGGACTGAAGAACTTCTTTTGCCAGAATACTTTGTGCCCACACTTCAGTTAAGCGGAAGGGGAATTAAGGTCTCAGAATGTTTTTCCTAGTTTGGTCTTAGATTTTCAATTACAATTCATAACAAGTCCAAAATCGACTCCTACTGCACTGTTTTGGAGGACAGTGTACTTCCTACGTTGTCGAAGTTCTACGGATTGAATCTATGTTACTTCCAGGATGATAATGCCAGCTGCAATGTTGAGAGGTCCACTTTAGTTCGTATGGTGACAGAGGGTTTAGTTGAATAGATGGGCCTGCTTAGAACCAAGACCTGAACCCAATCGAGAGGATGAGTCGAACCACCAAATTAAGGAGTGCGACAACCGTCAAAAATCAGTGAAGGAACTTAACTGTCTTTTCCTATCCGAATGGAAAAAATTGCCACTAGTTGTCGTACAAGGACTTGTAGAATGTATACCCTGGATGATTGTAACTGTAATTGCTTCTCGTAGAAGCTCTATTAAGAACTAAATGTGAATAAATGTTGTGTGCTTTTTCGATCACAGGTGTCCAAACATTTATTGGTAGATACAGATGTGCAAGTAATAGTATCTGTAAATTGCTGTTGCCAATAAAAACAGTTGAGGTTTGCATGTTTTTCCTGAAAACTCACTCCTGGAGAATATTTTTCAAATATAACGAAAATATATATTTCAGACATTGATAATTATTTTAGAGCTCCAGACATTTGAACTAATTTTATAATTACATTACCTCACAATAGCAACAAAAATTCATAATTTTATTTAGATAGTCTGTGGGGGAGGAAAAAAATATTCATATCGTTTCAAAGTTCCCGAGGAGTTAACGGCTGTTCATTTTAAAATCTGTCGATCGAAAATGCGTCGAAGAATAATTTTTTTTTTGTTGCTGATGTTTAGGAACAGACTCTTCAGTATTAATGAGATTACTAATCCAATCATCAATCATCAGGTCAGAATGCTGAACTAAGGCAAATGTTTGACTAGAAAAGTGTGAAAGCTTTCTGTCTCTCACGAAAATCCACTTTTAACGCTTTTGCGAAACGAAACTGGTAAAACTTACTTTTTCTATTTTTATTTTCTCTCTCGAAGAACACTGAACGACTTCCTAAAGAGATTTTGAGGCTAATTTCATTTTTCCGCGACATCATAAAAGGATTAAATAGGCGGAAATTTTCCCGTACTCTTTTACTGATGATTTTTTTCCCATCAAAATGCTTTCCGAAGAAAATATTAAAATTCTTTTTTGTTGGTGTGTTCCATTAACGCCATTTTTACTTTAAGTAAATTAAAAAATCGTTCTTGCAAATTTTAATGAAATGAGAAAAGAGACGCCATTGTTCGTTAGAATTAATTAAATTAAATAAATTTTAGTATGAGTTGATTTTATTCACATTGTATAAGAATGATATGAACTACTGGGAAAGAACTGTGATGCAGCGAAGTTGTTTACATTAGACAGAGTTTGAGATTAAATGGATACAAAATTAAAAAAATTGCCAAATGCTCGTTAGGAGTTATTGAGGAGTGTATAGTTCCGTTGGTCTCTAATCTTTGTTATTGCAAAAATTTTGAGTCAATTGAATAGTTTTAGATATGCGCAGTAATTTAAAAATTTAATATCTGAATTTTAAAGATTAATAGGAGTTAATAAATTAAAGTAAACATATCTTACAAATTTGCACACAAGCCTAAAAATAGAAATAAATTTGGATCAGGACGGTTAGCGAGGTTTGACCTTGATAATTCGGATGCAGCGAAGAAGTCTGTGTTAAAAATTCGCTAGAGTGAGTGAATATTAACGTCGCACTTGTTCAGCTACACGAGGGCTTTTGGCGACGGACCACGTTATTTTGAACCAGGGTCAAGGGACATGGACGACACCTGAGCAGGCACCCCCTATCCTAACTACCACACCACACCAACGGGAGGAAGTTTCAGCTCTCGACAGATTTAGCGTGCATCGCTGCCCTACACGGCGGGTCTTTAGTGTGGTACTGGGCTCGAACTTGTGACAAAGCCAGCCACGATCCAATACCTATACCACTCGGCTACCCCGGCCACTCGCTAGAGTGAGAGCATGAAAGAAAGTAATCTAATTGGTTGTCAGAGATGGCCTGTAAAGAAAGATGTGAGAAAAATTTATCGCTTAGGGAAACTGTGAAATAGATAAATAAAAGAATATGACGTGACTTAACACATTATTTACAAAGAATTTTTGTACTTTTAAATGATATCAGGATGGTTCAAGTAAGTGGGATTAAAAAAAGTTCAAATTATAATGAGCTGAACGCCATAATTTTATTTTGGAAAATTCATACATAAAGACAATGAATGGAGCCAGAAGAACATAACAAGATTCTAAATTATAAATTTAAAGAAAACTCGTTCTTAAAATTCCTATAACTTGTGAATTTCGCACTCGCACAGATATTCTAAAATAAAATTTACTAGATTCTCATGTCCTTCAGATAAAGAATGCATAACTAGAGGAAGATTTTAGGATTTATGAAACATATCAGGCCGTTTTATATTTATAATCATTTATTCAAAATACAGCTGTCATAAAATTTGTGTAAAAATTAGTTGGTGCCGTGAAAATCTCTTTTTAAATTAAATTTAAAGTGTTTCTTCCCAAAATTTTAATTTTGGTTGCTTCGAATATATATTTACAATACACTTGCGAATAATGCGAGACTATTGGCAACGGACCTGGTAAATTTGAACCACTGTCAAGTGACACAGACATCATTTGTAATAGGGATCATCTTGTGAAGAGGCTGATGCAGGTTAAATTTGTCAAAGCTCAAAATAATCACGTTAGCGAGGTGCCGAAATTCGAAAATTAGGTGTTAACGCAGCTGAAGAACGAGCTTCTGCTAATAGTCTCATATTGTTTCTAATTGCGATCTCAAAGTACTTACGTATTATGTTGTTGAGCAATTTAGCCAAATAAAGAGACTGTACTTAAACACGCGCACTTGAAATAAATAAAAGAAAAATTACAATATTCAGGTGGCCAAAACGCTGTAATTGCATTCACAATTACGACAGACAGAATGTAAGTCTTCTTTATATAAACATCGCCACATTAATACACATTAGGAATCTAAATGCTGCCAAGCAGTTCAGCGATATTTCTTGTTTCATCATTTTGCTAAGTGACATAATTTGTCGGGTACTTACGTAATGAATAGTATTTTTGAAATACTCCAATGCGTTCTTTTCTACTGAAAATAGATTCCAAATTTATCATTTTTCACAACAAAATGAGAAAATAATAATATTTTAAATTTATTATTTTTGAGCATGTGCGATTGAAATTTTCATGTTTGAACATGCGTGGGACTGATTTTCTACTAATTGCTGCATATCGTGTCACTTAAAGATGATTTGATGAAATTGGTTGAGGGTTTAATATATTGGTATTTTAATGTGATACCGAAATTCATTATCCTATGGTTATGAATTTGTTACAAGGGTAGTCTGGACGAATCGGGAGTTTTGAAATCTTTGACTCACCTGCGGCTTGATGGGCTGCAATTCTTCAAGAGTTTGGGGCATGTCCAAAGTGTTGTTGGTGCTGGGGTTCACTACCCCGGGTGCCATGTCGCCCACTGCCGCTGCCATCTGGTAGGTCTTGTTGTCCTCTCCCTGTCCTCCGGGGGTCTTGAATCCATGCTCATGGTTTCGGTAACATCCCGTTCCCGTTGTCGTGTAGTGCGTGGAATCTTCCTCCAGACTACCAGCGTCCACCTGGTGTTGTATGAAATAAAATTAATATCCGAAAACTTTTTAAAGATATATAGGGTGGTCCCAATTTAATGGTATACACTTTAAGGGTAGATACAAGACATTGTAGCAATAATTTATTGAATAGGGGCGCAAGTGACGTGGTGAGGCACAAACAGGGGAACTGGAGCTATCGGTTTGTTTCGTTGCCGGTAGGGGGCAGTAGATGTCTAGAAGCCGTTCAACACGATGCATCTCAGTAGGGTAAAGTACCATTCACAATTGTGCTGAAGTTTAAGATGGGAGACTTTACGTATGTCGAAAATGCAGGCATGCATTACATGTACGCCCATGTAAATGGTAACGGCAGAGCTGCGCAACGAATGTATCACGTGCAGTTTTCTGATCAACGAATGCCCGATAACATAATTTTTTAGCTGTTACATCATCAACTTCATGAAACACATTCGTTTCACGTCGCCTGATGACATGATGCTGTTCGACAAAGAGCTGTACATAGTCCAAGTCTGGAAGAAAGCATCTTAAACGTTGTGGCTGTTTGACCAGAATCAAGTACAAAAGCTGTTGCTCATCTCATAAGTGTGAGTCATCAGACCGTTTGTAGAGTGTTAAACGAAAAGCGCTTACACCTCTTCCATTTTCAGCAAGTACAAGCTTTGAATACAGCAGACTATATTCTCCGACTGCCAGTGGGTAGTACAGCAATGTGAGCTTCAGCTGGACTTCATAGTTCATGTGCTGAACAGTTATGAAAAGTTATTATAAACATTACGCTTGTCACAACGACGCTTTCAATAAACATTTTGTTTTCCTTTCGACTCTTATTTTTTTGTGTCTGTGCTTCACCGCGTCACTTGGGCCCATACATTCGTATACAATAAATGATTTTTACAATGTCCTGTTCCCACCCTTAAAGCTTGTACTATGAATTTAGGACCACCCTGTATCTGGATCATTTTCTTTAATGTTTTACTTTTACCAAATATTTTTGATCTAGCCCCGTTGCAGAGTCCCAATCCTTTGTTTTTGAGTCAGATTTTAACGTTGGCAATATTCACCGAAGTTGTAATTGATAAGTATGATCAAGGCTATTAAGGACAATGATATGTTAAGATTTTCTGAAACATTCGAAAATATAATGCTGATAAAAATAACCTGACAATAATTCTGATGACCCCATTAAACTGGACGTTGCCTAATTCGGATATGTCATTCGTTGGAGTGACAATACTCCGCGCAAACACACAAGGAGTAATAACAAATTAGGAACAATACAAAACAAAGAATAAAAAAACAGGAGCATAAACACCACCAGAAAGCCAGTCAGATAGCAGTGCTTGTTACTGCTCTCTGTACCCTCCAGTATCTATTGTAGATGTTTCCAGAGACAGCAGGGCAAATCTCTAGGTACTCAGCAGTCATTAGGGAATTCTCCCTGTACAAAAAATAGTTTGGTGAGGGGGGAGCTTTAAGTCTATGTAAATGACTCGCAAAACAGTCGTGCCTGTTTTCCACCCTGAAGGCAGCAACCGCATGCGTTTATAGAAGTGTATGGGATTCCTCTCTGAAAGTACTATAAAACACCAGCGCCTTTTTAGCTAGAAAATTAGCTCTCTTCTTTCCGTAAATATCACACAATGGGAGGAAACCCATTGTAAAACAATATTCCTTTTTAAGGTCAGAAGCAATCCAAGATTCTCTTTACAGTTTTTAATTCTAAGAGTCTGAAAATTCCAGAGATGTCACAGCTTGTATTGCAGAAATGGAGTCAGAAAATATACCAACACTCTCAAAAGTCTCCTTCCTTGATAATAGTTGTTGAGTAGTTCTAATAGCTTCTGCCTTCACTTTCAAACGGAGTTGTGTTTGGACCTAATTTTAGTTAAATTGAAAATAGTTCTGAAAAAATTTCAGCGCCTGCACTTGATCTAATTGTGATCCATCAGTATGTAGATGAAGTCAATCAGGCTGTGGATATCTGTTATAAAATACATAATTAATAAAGTCAAATAAAGCATAGGCCGTCATGTTCAAAGTAGTTCGACATAACATCATCTAAGTGTTGTATGGTTTCATGTGCAAATATTTAAGATCTTTTGCTTCGTCATAATTCAAAATACATACTCTTTTTATTGCATATAATGTTTTACTTTGCTGCTTTGATTATTTTATGCTTAATCCAAGCGACCTAGAGCCCTGATTAGTCCAGATTAATAACGTTTTTCGGTGTACAACCTTCTGTTTAATATAAAATCCAGGAAGTAGAATAGAAATATGTTTTAGTTATTATTAAAAGGGGGGGGGGAATGTGAATTGAGAAATAATGTTTTGAATTAAGAATGCCAAATATCTACTTTTTATTCCCTTGTTGTTATGTTAAAAGTATGCTAATACTTGCATACGTAGAAGTTTAAAAAGTACGTAGTTATCATCCTTGCAACTAAAACTGAACTACGAAGGAAAGAAAAATGTCGCAGTTATTGTAATTGACGTGTATTTTATCGGTTAAGTTGGACGGAGTATATAGAACAGTAAATACAGTCATAGCTATTTTGAGGTTTAAAACTGAGCGATGTTTAATTGATTGATCTTATAGCGAGAACTAATTTGATTTGATTTTTTTTTATTAACGTTGTTCTTCGAAGCTTCTATAGTGCTGGAGATGGATGTCGTACTTTAAACAAAATATGAAGTGGAAACGTGGAAGACTACAAAGGCGTAATAATTCACCATTCTAACAAAAATATAGTAATCGAAAAAAATATACGTTAATGACATAAATTTACAACTTCAAAATTTGAAATTAAGCTAGTTTTTAATTATTTTTTTATAGATGCTTTAACTGGTTTCAGTTAATTTCGTTAGACAACACTTCAACTCAGAATGTAGCTCATGAAATTCAGCTGCAAATTTTGAAAATATTTTCATTTATAGCAGTGTTTCTCAAACTGTGGGGCACGTGCATATCGAAAATATAAAAGGTTAAAACAATTAATTTACTGGAATTAAGCATAACAAAATACTTTCTGACATAATAAAAAAAATACAGATTTACACTGATATGATTTATATATATCATCTGGCAAAATTACGTCATCAAAAATAGAAGATTCTACTTCAAACGCTCATTAGCTATCTTTGATCCTACAACCAAATTAAAAAAATATTTTGTTTGCTTTGCTGTAATCCCACGATGAGAGATTTTTTTTATTACGTTTCTTTTAACCTAAAATATTACTTTAGCTGACCTTCGAACTTACTGGTATGGTTATCTCCGTCCCTTTTTTTTTTAGGGAAGTTGTAAATAATATATTTCTGTTTCGCCTTTTTCCGTGTGAAAGAGTTTTATGATATATGGATAAGCATATTGAGCCCTTTGAAGAATTATTTGGCCAAGATTTATTTTTATGAGTATTCTGAAACATATAATGCATAATGAAAAACGTTGAACACAATTCTCTTTTAAAACTAATATCCATATTTTTATATTGAATACATTGAATTGAATGTTAGCGAAAAGTGTCTGTGTTTTGTGTCATTTATTAAAGTCACGCACATTTGAAACAATTTAGTTCAGTTTTACTGGATTTCTCAAATTTTCAAAGACAAATTGAAAAGTCCTTGAAATAGGTAAGGATATTTTCTCTTAGTTAAATTATTCACTGAAATTGTGATTTTTATTGTATATAGTAAAAATAATTATTAAAAAAAAAAAGAATTGGGGTAAGTCACTCCGCGGGAACATTAACGTTAGTATATCGAGTGCACACTTGATCCCAGGCTAAAACATTTTGAAGTTTTCTCGCTTTAAATATTAAAAATAACACAATTATTCTTTATTGGAATTTTACATTCTTTTTCATTATTTAACATTAATTTTAAATGCTAATTCTGTGAGGCTTAAAATTACAGTTCGTTCAAAACTATTTATAATATGAGCATTCATTTCCAAAAAATCATTTTACATTTTTGTATACATTGTCATGCACTTGGTTTTATTCTCCTTAGAATTAAGCTTACAATAATGTATTATTTTTTTTAAAAAAATAAACTCGTGTGAAGAGTGAGTACTCCAGCCAGTATAAAAACAAGTTTAATAATTATTAGTGACTTCCAGGGGCTTGTCTTGCAGAGCAATGTTTTCAAAGGAAGGCTTAATATTAGAAATTGACACTCTTGAGTTCTTTTTCTATATTTAGCTGAGATTTATATTTTGTCTTCAAAACAGCCACAGCAGAAAATCCGGTTTCACAAAGGTAGGATGTTGAAAATGGTAATAGTATACGAAATGCTTTTGTTTTCAGTGCAGAAAATTCATCATTCACCTCTGCACAAAATTCAAAGGGCTATTTATTTCAAAATTGCCTTTTAACTATGCCACTGGATGTGAAATATATGAATATTTCTTCTTCGGCAGTTGAGAGCCCTTCTGAAGTATTGTGAAATGAATCCCTAGCCCTTTCGTAACTTGCTATCAAGTTGTCCTCAGCAAGAAAATACTTTTTAAAATTCCATGCCAACATGACTAAATGATTTTCTATGGTTTTAAAAACAACTTCCGCATGTTCTTCAGATTTGTAAGTTTTAACACATAGTAAGTACACATGTAAGTTTTACCCAGGGTTTTTCAGTAATAGTAATAGTAAATCCAAAATTTAAGTATTCTTTAGAATATATCTTTGATTTAATTTTCGGAACCATGCTCTTCTGTCTACTTGCTGACACTTTATTATCATCGAATGTTCTCTACGACTTAAAAATATATTTATGATTTTGTTTTAATCTACTGCCGTAAATACTTAATACCGTGATTTACAACTAACGCGTAAATTATAAAATGTACATTTTCAAGACAGATTTTGGTAGAAGTATCGACTCGATCAAAATTGAATGGAATTGTATCAGGTACAGCTTTTTTACATATTTTGCGCAGACGTCCGACAGAATGATCAGACTCACGCAAACGTTTGCCAGAATTTTTGCCAGATGTGATGAATATGACAGAGAGCAACATAGACTAGACTATTTTTCTAATGTTATTTGTACCTATAGAAATGGATGGTGAAGGGAATAAATCTTTAATTAAATATCATTTTGCAATCTGTTCTAATTTAAAAATTAGAGAAAGAAAAATAGCATAATAATTATCCTATTACTTAAAAGTATATATATAATTTACTTAAAATATATATTACTTAAAAGTAACATATACAAAATTTAACACTTACCTTGTGAAGATGTACGGTTTATATAATTAAGATCATATTGGAATTTCTTAGAGTCAAAGAGTGCATATTAGTATTGCATTCAATACATTATTATTGTATAAGGGGGGCGATAAAAATTATGATTGAAAATTGGGTCACCAGTACTGAAAGTTTGAGAAGCTCTCTGATTTATAGGAATGTATAAACACAATTTTTATTGTTTGTAAATATTCTGGAGGAAGCTTAGCTTATATAGAGAGAAAGAGATAATTGTGTGAGAGAGAGAAAATGATCAATGATTCAATTCTAAATGCAATTTTTTCAGGCGTAGTGAAAATTTTTTGTTTATTGATATGTGTGCTAACAGCTAATCGCAAAGAAATAATTGCTAATGAATGCGAACATTATCAACAGAGGCCCAAGAGTGGGACGTCTGCTGAGCAGTCCCATATCCAACAGTGGCCACTGAGACGTGTGTTCCGGCGCTTAGACCAGCCGCCTCTCCTCTCACTCTTGCAAAAGTTTACCTTCTCCAGTAGCGGCAGTTAAAAATACCATTCACTCTTAATCACGTGGCTTCCACGTCATCCGGATGAGTTCATTGAAAAATGTGGAGTTGTTCATAATGTTTTTGCTCAACACAGTGTATCTTACCGAAAATATCCAGATACATAAAGAATAAAACCTTTGCTATCATTTATCTGAAATTCGTAGATGGCACAAATACATTATTTTCTAGTTAAGTGTTTTTAAAGAATTACTATACAATTAACACACACACACACACACACACACACACACACACAATAACTCAAAATCGGTCACTAAAGAGCGAGGGAACGACATCGGGGGGTGAGAGAAACAGAAA
>BMAV01014370.1:9354-30743 GCA_019973955.1 Trichonephila inaurata madagascariensis | reverse complement strand
TCATAAAAATATCGACGACGCTATTTCCGCCTCTGCAGAGCTATACGAACATTCCTCACGAACTTTTTCACGACTGTTTTTAATGCTTCCACCACCCACTTCGAGCAGTGCATTTCTCTTTCGAACTTGCTTCAAAGAATTCTCGTCTAATCGTCGACCAGGATTCAGTGCAGAACCCTCAATTTTGTTGAAGTGAAAAATAAAACGAGAAAAATAAAGCAGTTTTTTATTTTTTCTCCACATTTCGGTTTCGGAATAGTTTTCGAAGGAGTTGGAAGTCTTGATTTGGGAAAGTTCTTTTTATTTGTTTCTGGAAAGTGGAATATTTTTTTATGTATGTTGGGTTTAATATTGGCCAAGGTTAGTTAGATTTTTTACCTATAGGTTTTGGGCCCCCAAACGACTTTGACGTTGTAAGGCTTTGTAGGTACAGTCACGATTTAGGGATCAGTGGATCAAAAATTTCAGTCTTCGAAAATCCAAGAGCATTGTACAAAATATTGGGTGCTGACATATATTAAATTTATATGAACTTCTAAATAACCTTTGGTCACTTTGTAGCCATAAAATTATAAAAACTCTAGAAGTTTGTAATAAAAAATCAATCGGGGTATACTTGTCGATTTTACGATAAATGAATTATAATTGCAAAATCATTTCGTAACTGAGTTTAGTAAATGGGGTGCTAGCTCAGATGTCGACTTCGTCATCTAATAATGACTTAAAATTACCAGATGTATTTGACATATTAAATGGATTTTTTTTTCAATGGATCAAATAACAACCCTATAATATATAAACCAGTTAAAATATAGTATTAAATAGCAACATTTGTTTCAAATATCATTTATTTTTTTAAGCTTTTTAATAATCACAACTTTTTATACGTATGTTTAACAGCACTTAATAATTCAAATGAAGCTGTTCACTCTTGAAAGCAATAAAATCATCAAGCACCTAAAGGATATTTTTCAATTTTAAATTCTTTGCGAGAAGCATAAAAAATTAATTATATTTCACATTTTTACTTTTGAAGAGATTTTTGAGTTTAATTCCTTTTAAAAAAGATTAACATGTATTTTTTTATTGAGTTTGCGGGTAAAGACTTGATTAACAATTTTTAGATAAACTTTTGAATTCATAAAAAAAAAAGAAGAAACTTGCGAGATTATATTACTTTTTTTTTCGCTATAAAGCGCACAAAATTTCACATGTGCTTCAACTTCTTTGATTTAAACATCAAATAATTTCCTTCGATATTTCCTTTTTTCTAAGACACAACTGAATAATTAACTAATTTTTTATAATTGCAAAAAGAAAATATAAGTTATTTGAAAAAAGAATAAAACAATAGCAGATTTTATTTAGAAAAAATAAGTAATAAGTAATTAAAATAAAAATAATACTGAGCTGACACTTTTTTGCAATAATGGTATTGATAAAAGGAAAATATTACTTTAGATTATTGCGAATTTTTTTAAAATTATTTTTTTAGGATTCCTTGTTAGAACTGAGGCTGCAGTATGTTAAAAAGTATTAAAATGGAAGATGAAAAAATGTATAAGGCAAATCACCTGTGAGAATTTACGCCGGCACATTTAAAATTCTACATCACTAACTTTGCCAATTAAGCTAACTTAACTAATTTAGAAAATATGATCGCACATACATTTTATTACAGTTGAAATTCTGTAAAAAGGTATTCTAATTTTTATTACAGAAACGAAAAGGACAACCAAGGTTTTTAAACCCAAACTTGGCATAAAGCGTAAAAAAAAAATCGCAATTTTTTTGCAAGAAAATCGAAATACGCATTGTAACCGTGGAAACGAGTATTCTCGCATAACTAACAAATAATATTAAAAATATTTCGCTGACATTCCGGAATAATGTAATTATTTTATATCTCATGAGAGATTTAAGAACTTATAATGCCACGTAAAAGGAAGGAAAAAATATATTTTAAGTTTTAGTAATGCTTTTATTTTCTAGCATTTTATTTTGGTTTCAGGAAATAAAATTATTCATTCATAACGAGTGACACAATTTACATGAAATGAGAACTTTTTTTGCCTGTGTTTTATAATAATAATAATAATATAATAATAATAAAAGAAATCCAGAAACTAAACGCAACTAACATTTTACTGCGATCAACTTTAAAAAGATAGTAAAAGATACCAGAAAATAATTTTAAAAAAATACCTTATGAATTGATTTAATGATTTATCTTATGAAAACATTGCCTTTTTAAAAGGAAAACTTTTAAAAATTTCTTAATTTCTTTTCGATTAGATTTGAATTTTTTAAACTAAAGTGTCAAGTCGAATTGTAATAAATGCCCATACTGAAACGTATACACTGAGTTACCACATTATTATAACCACTTGACACTTTTTCCTGAGATAAACGAGCTATAGCGGCCATAACTTCACGTTGTTGCCACTATAGGACGAGAAAGTTAATGCAGGAATAGTGAAGCATCGTTTGCACTGCGTTGCTTGCAAAGAAGTAAGGAAAAAATTGATTTAAATGAGTTTAAATGCTGGATGATTGAAGGCACTCGCGCGAAGCTTCAGAACCAGTATCAACAAAACAGTTGCAGTCATGAAGTGTTTTAGAGAAGTATTTATTTATGTGCCTACAGAGAGTGGATTACCAAGCAGCAAACAGGATCTAACGCCAGGCTTGTGGTCGTCATAAGCTAATGCAATGCCAATTAAACTCATTTCGGACCCTGGGCGCAGATTTACAAGCTCCTTTGATACAGATGGATCGAAATTTATTACCAGAAAATCTGGATAAATCCAGCTTATCAGAGCTCTTCCGGTCTTTGGGCCCCCAGCGCCCATTGGATAAACCGGCACTGAGCTAAGGAATGCTCTTTCGGAAAGGAGAATTGCGAAAGTTGGCCAGAAAAAGAGTTATCGAACGTCAAATTAAGAAGAATCTTAACCAAGGGTAAATTACGAACGTCTCTGAGTGATGACACCGTACAGGCTACCGTGGACACTAGATGACTAGAAAAGGGTCATACAGTATGAAAAATTGTTCCATGCAGATGGAAGTCTGCAAATATTGATAACCATATACCCATCGCTCCACCTGCATCGCCAAAACTCTTCAAGCTGGTGAAGGTAATATTTTGGTTGGGAGATTGTTTTCTTTCCATTGCATGGATACTTTGGTTCGTGTAAAATAACATATTTGTCCTACTGAAAGGACAAAATGGTCTCTGCCATACAACTGGGATTGTCCGCAGATAGTTTTAAGAGTATGACAGATATTTTGCTTAGTTGGCCTGCTCAATCATTAGATCTCAGTTGAATTGAGAATTTGTGGGATGAGATCGATCAGGGCATCAGGTTGCTGGATAGATGACCTTCCACTCTAAAGGTATTAGAAAGTGCAAGTTATCGAATAGGAAATCAGATTTCTCATATCATATATCAACATATAGAGTCCATGCCAAGAAGAATCCATTCAATTTCAAGATCAAAAGTTGGCCCAAGGTTGTTTTGAAGGGGTGGTCATAATAATTTGGCCACTCAACGTATATTTGTTATTACAAATATACTTCCTAATTACTCTGTGAAACTTTTTTTTTTTGCTTGAAGAATTTTGAAGAAGAATGTTGTAATAGTCTTTTTAAATTTAATTTAATGCTGCGGAACAGGCTAGTGGCCACGGTTCTCTTTTGGTTATTAGTACTGTATGGATGTAGAGTGCTCGGTTCTTTCAAGCCCCAATCTTATATTATTGAGAATTAGAGTGACTGTGAAATACTTTCAGAGATTTTCCATTCTAAAACAAGGTACTTAAATGTAATAAATTTAAAACTGTAGCTTATAAATCGTAAAGAATTGTATTGAAGATAAAAAAAATTGCACGTGTGCTATTAAAAGTTAAAAGTTGGATAAAAAAATTAATACAGAAAGAATTTTTTTTTTTTGCATTTGTGAACTAGGCTGAGCGAATCTAATTCGGTTGCAGCAAAGTAGTCGGTGTGTGTAGATAAGAGGAATTTGTAGGATGGTGAAACTATAATGCATTTTTGTTGAGAGGAGCTTCTGCGATTGGTTGACCAGAATGATCAGCTCTATTTTGCTTTTAAGTTGTGTAGAAGCTCGACCAATCATTGAGAAGATGTCTCTTTCGGGTTCTGTAACCCCAAGCTCTTATTGGGTGAGCTCAATCTCTCTCTCGGGCGAACAAACAAATGAATTAATCTGTTAATATTTTAATTTCCTATTTTTGATTGGTTAAACTTTTGTTTTATATAAGTTAGACCTCGCTAAATCAGGTCTCAGACACGTGTGATGCGATTGGATGGATTTTTTTTATTAGCGCCGTATTTTGAAGCGACACGAGAGCTATATTAGCGACAACTTCAATCTCGTTCATTGACGAGGGCCCTCTATTTGTGTTGTGCCTCTCACTCTCTAGACTTAAACATTATTTTTTATTTCGAATAAAGAATTCCGTGAAAATAGTCTTAGTTATCACGGTTCAAGCAACATCGGAATTTTGGGCCTGTGTCAATGTCATCTGTTTGATTTTTACAAGATAGTTGATTATTTAATGCAAAATTTGTGCTTAAATTATTTTCCTCATCTCGGTACAGAGCAAAGTTACTGGTTTACTTTCGTTATTTGTTATTAGTTTGCATATTTTAAAACTTTCTCTCTGTATCGTTCTTACCGTTTTTTTTATTCTCAAAATCCTTGTATCAGAAATAAACTTGTTAAAACTTACTCAGGTATTAGAATTTGAAAAGTGATTCCGAAGTGATCATATAATCTTGTAGTAGAATGTTAAAATTTTAAAAGACAATGCTGTGTTTTCGACTATAGCTGATAATTTAAAATAAATAATAAATTTCTAAATTACGAAAAAGATGGATGAAAACTCGACTTTTGAATAAAGCTTTTTTTAACGCAGATGAGGCTTTCTCTTCTAGAAGACCAAAAAGTTTTGGTTTTATAGCTGCGTACTTTTACGAGTTTGGCTTGAGGAAAGATTCAATAATGTGCTTGGTTTCGAAGATAGCTGGTACGAGATTTATTATTTCAAAGTTATAAATATTTGAAAAGCTTCTATATATTTGGTTGATGTCTAAATCTCGAGAAAATGAAGTATTTTTTTATACATGAGTTTTTATTAGATGTTATATGGGGCAGGATTTGGCATTTCATTAATTTTCAGTGATCGAAATATCTCGATGCCTCACGGAACCGTAAAACTGAGCGAGATATCTTGGAAGTTTAACTTTACAAGCGATATCTTGTGATTTCTATTGAATTAAGTTATTAATTCGGCAACATTCTTATTTTAAACATGTACAGGGTGTTCCGAAACTCAAAGTCAGGCTTGTAAGGGGTGGAAGGGGGTCATATTAGTTTTTGGAAGAATAAAAAATAATCCCATATCACTTGGTTAAGTGATGACTCGTAAAATTTTGAAAATGGGGGAAATTGATACCCTCCATCACATTATTAGGTACTTAGACCACAATTTTTACAATTTTACAGTGATTTTTTTTAGCGTGATCTTGCATAGCCGTATTATTAATCACAAACTGAGGTCAAAATTTTACTGGTTTAGTTAAAATTAACGAAGTTTGTCTGTTTGAGAAAATGATGTCACCTAACTTTTCCAAGTGGCCTACATTTTGGCAGCTAAGCCTTTGCAGACTCGGCAATTCCCCAAGTATGAAAACCATTACATTGGTGGCACTATCTAACAGCGGCTCCCACTAAAAGTTTTTTGTCGCTTGAATTCATTCAATTCAATTTCTCGTCGGATGCTAAATATTACCGAGAGTACTTTGTACGAGAGTACCATAGTACCACAGAGTACTTTGACTCTAAAAAAATTACGTATTACCCTGGCTAAGTTCTTCAAAAGATGGCCCATTTAGTTGAGATTTCACAAAGCGTTATAACAATAGTTCTTTTCTGTACATTACAATTATTTTCATTTTTTTCAAACAAAAGGACTTCATTAAAAAATCAATCATAAGTAGGCAGTTCTCAAACTAAGCAATAAATTCAAAAGTAAAACATTTTTTTGTAATATTCAATGAATTAAATGTTCGAAGTGTTTGCCTTCAACTCGAATGCAGGCTCTATATCTTTTTAAAAGTGATCGCGCTAGATGAGTCGTGAGTAACTAGCTAAATTTATTTTTTTCACTGCTTCAGCAATCTTTTAGCGCAATTCGGTTACATTTTCGATAGGCTTAGAAAGTAAACACATTTCGAACATTCGGGGTTGAGTTTTCGTTAAGCGAAATTATTTTTTAGGAAAAAAAAATAGTGATTATTTTTGTGGCTAGAAAAGCAGCGAGTGTGCAATTTTAAAATTTTAACTAAATAGGCCAACTTTTGAAATAACTTGACTAGGGTAGCACGTAATAACGTAAAATAATTAACCAAAACGTTAGTTTTAATTAAACCAGCAAAGCTTTTTGAGCTCAATTTATGACTGGAGTTAATCGCAATTAAGATCTCAATAGTGAAAAAATGAATCTAAATTTGTAGCCATAATACCTAGAGGGTGTCAGAGTTTTCCACATTTTCAAAAATATGCTAGTCCTCACTTAATCAAATGATTTGAATATTTTTATTTTCTCCAGATACCTCCCCTTTCACTGCGTGCCCGCTTTACGTTGAATTTCGGGGCTGTATGCTATACATTCGATACTATAGTTATATAAATATTTTCGCCATTCAAAATCTATGCACCCCACATGAAAAATTATTTTTTTCGGAAAATGCAATTGTATATTCATAGTGAAATCTCCTAATTCCCAATTCCATTAATAGTAAAATAAACATCCCGAATTTTTTTGAAGACTAAATTCTTGTCATAAATGAAATACATAAACGTGTTTGGATGTGGTGAATGGAACCTTTAATAGATTTTGTATTTGTTTTAGGTTTTGAAAATAAACGTCGAGTTTGAGTTTGAGTTAATATTAACGTCGCACTGTTCAGCTACACGAGGGCTTTTGGCGACGGACCACGTAATTTTGAACCATGGTCAAGTGACGTGGACGACACCTGAGCTGGCACCCCCTCTCCTAACTACCACACCACACCAACGGGAGGACGTTTCAGCTCTCGACAGATTTAACGTGCATCGCTGCCCTACACGGCGGGTCTTCAGTGGTATTGGGCTCGAACTCATGACATGCCTGCCATGGTCCGATACCTTAACCACTGGGCTACCGCAGCCCCAAAATAAACGTCGAAGCAGCTGCGAATCGAAGTAACAATTTGTCTCGTCAGGATAAAATTAGTGATTCTGCTAGAACAATTGCCGCGGTGTCTGCCTTCCTCAAAGCGAGTTTAGATGTTGTGCAACTAATGGTATATAAACATTTCCTATAACATTTTTCTGTCGCGAGTTTGGAATTGATTGTTGCTTTTAATAATCTGCGAAATGTCAAGGAACACAGAGAATGACTTCATGAAATACACGCTGCAAATGCTTGTTTTAAAATTTAAGAAACTATATATTGTATTTTAGATTCAGCTTTATTTTTTTTATAATAGAATGGCAACAACACTGTTTCCTTAATGCAAATTTTTTTTTTAAAAAAAACTTTCTTACTGAATTTAAATGTAATGCTAAAAAAACGAATAAAAATTCGCTAAACATAATAATTATTTAATATTTAATTAGTGGAATATTAATAATAGCTCTCAAATAAAATAACTTTTTTTTTACAATTCAAAAGCGATATAAAATTTGATTTTTTTTTCATGGTGTATGAAGTAAATTTATTGCAAGCAATGAGTAAGACTTGATAAAAACTTCAAAGGTTAAAAATTATGCAGCTCGTTTTGTATAAACATTGATTCAATATAAAATCCTGTACTAGTTTTTCCTGAAACTGTGTAACAAGATGAAGAGTAAATTAAAAATGTATATTCAAGAAAACTTAGTGCCCAATTTAATGGATTTAGACTTTCGTTGAAACATGTATTATGCGATGTTGATAAATTAGTTTTGCATATATAATTTCTCATGCACCAATATTTTGACATATACTAAGTACATTTTTAATGAGCATTAATATATGAAAACTGTCGATTTCCCAAGAGAACAATTAAAACCAATGGATTAACCCAAGCACATATGAAGTTTTAAAGAATTTGAATTTTTGTTTCCTTTTAATGTAAGGAAAAATAATTTTTGCTATTGCAAATACGTTTCAAATGCTGTAAAATACTGTAATAAATAAAATTTATTTGTAGCATTCTTTGCTTACGAACAAATAAAATTTTTAATTAAAGACAACCTGTATTCTTTTTAAATACCAGTATTTAAAAACTCCGTTAGGCTAATAATTTAACTTGAATTCTGACATCATATCTCATTCTTCGATAACGATTACGATTCGCTGCCGCATAGATATCGCTAGTCTGTAAGTAAGTTTTATTCCAAGGTCGAAAAAATACGTGAGTATTTGGTCAATTTGTTTTTATAAAGAAACGTTTCAGAACAATTTTAATAATTTTTTAAATTTTAATCAAGCTTTTTCAAGCTTTCTTTTAAATCAAAATTATTTTTTACTTCAGGAAAGGGCATATTTTTGTGTTGCTGTGGTAAAATTTTTAAAAAATAAGTCATCTGCATTAATTCAGATATTTTGGTTGAAAAAATGGATGGATGGATGGAAATGGATTTTTTTTTATTTTTGAAACTTTTATTTCTGTTATTATTTCAGATATTTTTTTTAGCATTTTTAAATATTAAATAAAATAATAAAACCTTAAAAAGTTCTTTTGAATATGCTTGCATAGTTAATCATTTCAGCTCTACTGTTAAAAGAAAGAAGGGAACGAGACAAATTGAATTACGAGTCATTGATTACACTTCTTTCAGTCATTATTATTCATTTTTTAGTAAGACAACTATTTGAGTCCAATTATTGATAGCACAGAATAGGTAAAAAAGAAATAATCACATCGTCATATCATTTTTTTGTGGATAATTTTTACTGCATAGCTGTTCTAAACTAACTGGCAATAAAAGGAGGCAAGAGATAATTTAAAAATGATATCAAAAATAAAATAAAGTGTACAAATTCCAAATTTTTCTGGAAAAATATATTTGTGAATTTGCAAATAATAATAATAATAAAATATCAATGGATGATTCTGAGATTGATTTCTTTTGGCAGGTACAATGATAAGTTGATTATAGTTTTTACCGTGCTTTACCAATTTTGTTGATTAGCGTAATATCTTAAATAATAGCGTATATTTCAGGTAAAATTTTAAAAAAAATTCCATAAATATGTGATTTGTACGTATGTGTTCGATATTTATAGCTTTTGCAATTTAGAGCAATCAGGATTAGATTTTGCTTACAGCACTCAAGTAATGTATTGAACCGTGATGAGATTTCACCTTTGGGGATACATTTTTTTCGTTGTATTTAATTGTGATTTGTTTTTCCTTTTCTTTTGACTCACGAATGTTTTAAATCCATCGATTTGTTAGTTTCCTTCGACTTTTCAATTCGTAAATTTCATTTCACTCCACCGATGAATTTCAAAAATAATATTGCCTTGAATATTGAATTGCCATGACGTATAGATGGAAATACAAGTGTGTACTACTTCAGATTGAAAGAGAAGGCAGATAGAATCCGTGTGCGCGCTATTAAAAGGCGTGTTGGTGAGGTATGAGATTTGAGAAAGAGAAAGAGAGAGAGAGAGAGAAAGTCAAGAGGAGTGCGACACATGCAGAGCTGTGCTGCCGTCGTTTCTGCCCATTTCCATCGGCGTTAGTTGCAGCAGGAAGCCCAAAAAAATTGTACGGAATATTGTTAGTACGAAGGAAAAAGAAAGAGAATTAAAAGTGATACGAGAAAGGTGAGAGATTAACAGTTAATGCCCAAAGCGTGTGCATAAATATAAACAACAAATCAAATATTTATATAATAATATAAATAACATGAAATAGATATATAATAATATTCATCGCTGTCTTCATTATAACTTTTTCCTTTAGATAAGACATTTCAAGATCGTGTGTTGTGTGAGTTTTTCAACTCGCTTATATCGATGGTGAGGCACGCGTTTAATTTTATTGCTCTATGGTTTTATATTATATTTTTCTTTCTTTAAATTTTTATGGCGAGTTCATGTTCGTTTCTCGAAGTTGGTTCATAAAAACGGTAAAAAAGGATGTTTACACTGTACCGTATAGTTTAAAATGTATGTATTCAATCAGAAACAGTTGAAAGGAGAGAGATAAAATTTGAAATTTATACGTATATGCCAAATACATAAAATATGTATATCTATTTGAAGGAAGTGTATGTACGCCTACTTTTATTGTAGAGGGCACATAATTGCTTTGATATTTTTTAAGACGATTAAGGTATAGTCATTAGGGACACATATCTATTTTAGTTGCAATTGTCTTTGTTTCTTCCTTTTTTTTGGACATTTTTTGTCTCCTCAAATAGAAGCTTGCTTTTATTATATACCGCTAGTCGAACTTTTGTAATACAATTTATCTAAGAACTATTTAGTTTTTAATCTCTCTTAGTTGTTCAAATCCCGGATACTTTATAATGAATACAAGTCATTGATTAATCGTACATTCTTAAGCATAAGCAAACTTAACCGTTATTTGTGTTTTAAGAATTCAAGACTAACTTATAATTGGTTTTATTCACTTTAAATTAATATTGCTGTAGAGCGACACAAGAGCTATTATTGAAGGAATACGTGATTTCGATTCTCAATCGCGGTCGATACACGCGAGATCACTGATCTAACTTTCATAACTCTTTAGAATCGAGAAGTTTATTTAAAATCACAGATCCCTAGTATTCTGCACTAAATGTGTTTGGTAACATAACAATACGAATCCTAGACTTAAATATAATTGATGATGAAATTGACCTCTTCAACACTTGTAAATTGGCCGAAATTTAGCCTGAAAAGTGGAACTGAATAGAAAATATTCTGTTTACTTGAATTATACAATAGAACGCCAAGGAAAATTGAAGGTATAATTTTTAACTATACAACCTTTTTCTTAGGTAAAAGATAGGAGATATTTAAATAATTAATTTTGCATTTTTAATCAATGAAACTGCCCACAGAATGAGATTTTGTCGTATCTTATTTAAATAATTCGAGCTTTTACTGTAGTTTTTCTTATGAAGACAGCGATGAAAAACAATGCATACATACATAAAAAGAATGAAAACTGTTCAGCGTAATAACAGACAGTAAATATATTTGATGAATGAAATCACAAATCCGATCTTTTTCAGCTGAGTAACTGAGATAATATATACAAAATAAATAAAAATTGACAAGGAATGCCAGCAGTTTGAAGAAGCTTTTACTATTGTTGAATTATTGGTTAGAATTTCTGTTTTCCCAATAATTCAAAACTGGTTGCGAATTCATTCACTTTAGAACTAGTTTTCATTCTTTTAAAAATAGATAAAATTAAATGACTTTATAAGGGATGAAATGTAACATGAACAATAAAATGTCAATGAAGAATAAGATAATGACAAAACTATTAAAAATTCAAAATGTTTTAAAAATATTTTAAAAGGAAAAAAAAAAGTGTGTTATCTTAGCACACTAATGAATTTTTAAAATTATTTAGGAATTTGAAAGATCAAATGCACTTTTTTTGTTATAATAAATGTACTCAGAAAAAAAAACACAAAATATAGTTTTTAGTGAATAAAAGAAACATGCAGCTAAACAGAAAGGTTAAAAACATTTGATTTTATACTATTCAAGTAATTGGAAAACTCAAACGTTTTTATTGTACCATATTCAGATCTCCTTTTGCTATACTTACCATTTCTTGACATCAGTGTGAAATAATTTTACACACATTATTGAATTACTTTTTCAAAAATTGCATTTTGTAGTTGAACGCACGCGCGTACATACTCAGTATGATGCGAATTCTAAGAAATTTTTGGCAGGAAATGCTTATTATGTATATAAAAAATGAATATTATTTCAAAAACTTGAATAATATTATTATTCAAATTGGAATGAGAATATAAAAATAGGATTATTTTTGCTTTAATAATCATTAAAATGTTTCATTATTTAGAAGTTATTTTACTAGGTTAATTAAGTAATATATAAATACTCTTAATTTAAAATATGAATGAAACCAGTTTTTGTATAACTGGTAATTATTTTTAATTATTTTTGCAATTCCACATATGTTCCTGTTTTTTGCATTTATCAATTCATTTTTTCAAATAACGCTCCTTGTGTTTAAATTTTTCTTCTTTAGAAAAAAAAGAGAAGGAAATTTTTCTGCGTTCTTACTTATATTTCATGAGAAATCCATCTAGATTTAGTAAAATTATTTATAGGTTAATCAGCTGTACCGTCTATACCATGTATTGCATGCACAACTTAACCCCTTGACGCCTGAAAGAGGTCATTCATTTCATGTGATATTGTAGACTCTGACGTATCCGAAACGCCAAGAACTGTCTGCCGAGTATCGTGAGTCGATTTTGTTTTGTTTCGAATTCTCAAGATTTCCTCCCTTCTTAAAGGTACCGGAAATATGAGCTCCCTGGGAAAGAGAAAATGCGTAGCAAATTTCCTCTTATTTGTATATCAAGGTATTCGATACTAGATCAGTGTTCAGGTTACATTTTCCAGGCGACATTTTTTTTAACTCCAAGAGATTAAGCGCCAGTGCTACTTGCATTTTATCCAGCTTTGTTCTTTCCCCTTCCTCTAACTATTGGATCAGAAAATCACATAACAAAATAAAATCGAAATCAATATTTGATGTTTTTAATGCACATAAATTGCTAAATAAACTCATTAAAGATAAACATGGTCCAAAATTCCACATCTCATTTCCATTCGAAAAATACTAATTTTTCAGGACATTTGTCACAACATACAACAGAAATAACTTATGTAACAAATATGTAAATATAACAGAAATAACTAGTTCCTTGTTTCGTAATTTAGCTTTTTCTCATTAAAAATGAGCACAGAATCCAAAAGGGTTTATTTCGTTAATTTTTACTCATTTCAAACTATCTTCTATATCAGCGATTCTTAAACTTTCGATCGCCGTGGCTCCTCTTTTAGGTTTCAGCTTAATATCACAGACCTCCAAGATATTGAACACCCCTTCTTGATCAAAATACATGTTCTAATAGAATTCTTTCATTGGGGGTAATTTAGCGATCTAGCTTAGAATGGCACGTCTTTCAATTTTCCACGAAGCATTTTAGCGTCTATAAAAGAGAAAATTCTTAATATACGTGAAAAACTCCGCGGATCCTCTAGAAAAGCGCTTAGGCGCCCCAGAGGTCCGCGGAGCACAGTTTGAGAACCGCTGCTCTCTATATGGTTTATATGGCGAGTAAGATAGATTTTTTTGCTATAGTTTATGGTATGAGAAATGCTTACTTGCATAATTACATTATTTAAAATTATTTAAATAGTTCTTAAAATGTTTATATAAATATGTATCTGAATCAATTTAGTATAAAACATTATCAAATAGCTTTAAAAATAATTCTTCTTCATGCCTTATAAATTTAGTTTAAAATGAAATCAATGATTAAAAGCTAAAGAAAAATAAACTTGATATTATTTTTAAATTTTTGTATCGCTTCTGGGAAGATAATACAAAAACATTTAGACGACAAACATGCAAATAAATATTGACGCCGTCTTACAACTCTCTCTCTCTTCTTATGACGTAATACATCAACAATACAAAACACACAAGTGACGGAATGACAAACATTTCAGAACACAAATAAAAAATAGGGCGATACTTCAGGGTATTAATTGCATAATTTTTCAACATCAGAAGGGATTCAAAGTTTTTTTTTTTATATTTAGCTTGGATTCGGTGACAATTTTTTTAAGTGCGCATGCGTCAACTTACTCTGTGATTGACTTATGGATGTTTTTGGATTTTATAGATTCCGAACATTTTTTTGTAAGATAACAATTAAGAAATCTATATTTTTATTCCAATTATTAGACATTCTGTCTTTTTCTGATAGTATAAAATTAAATAAATTAATAACCAATAACGAAGAAATTATTAATAATAATTTTTTTTATTGATTATTGTCAAAAACTTTTATACCGAAGAACTAGGCATTCCAAAAAGATCAGCTCGTGTTCAAGTGATCCACCGCGCGTAACCATTTCTATTTTCCCAAGAAGTAATGTATTTAAAAGAGGAAAGCATAGAATATAACTTTTAATGAAATTTCAAATTCATTATAATTAATAATTACTTACATATGTATTAATAATAAAACATCTGAACATTCTTTTTATATTACGATTTGAAGTAATATAAGGAGAAAAATCGAAAAAGTTATTAATTATATTCGCAACTAATTAAAATACATTTTAAAAGTGCCAAAAATTATTTCTGAGTGTGCGCATATACAGACTTTAAGCGAGAATATTAATTTATTACGTAATAAAAAATTATTTTTGAAGTGATTTAAGTCTCCCCATGACTAAAATATCAATTTAAACACCAAAAAATTTCTTTAATTAAAATGTTACAATGGAAATGAAAAGAAAATACTATTTTTACAGAAAATGGAGTTTTATTATAATTCTCTTTAAATTTTTATCAATAATTTCAACGAACCTTTCACAAAATAAAATGAAACATATTTTGCTTATGTACAGATACGTTGAATGTAAAAGAAGTTAATGAATTAAATTAATTTTTGATTTTAATCAATATATAAATTTAATCAAATCAAATTCTAGCCAATTTGAAACAGATTTCTGAAAAAGGCCATAATGTGCAACATATTTAACATGATTGTTTATTTAGTAAATAGAATCCAATATCTCAAAAGTTTCGTTATGGAAATATTTCTTCATTGACAAGTAATGGAGGTTAAATGTCAGACAAAATCGATGTTGGGAAATATGACATGTGCGCTTAATTCCATTCAATTATTCTTAACTTATTGAAATGATAAAACAGATGACAATTAACAAGATAAATAGAACAGCAGAGCACAAAATTAAGAAGCAACTACAGGAAATACTAAATTTTGACACAAAACACTGACCGTGTAAACTGGTGGCCGTTGCCTATGTACGCTTACGTTAACTTGACCAACAAAATATTATAATACGAGGGAATTACACCAATTCATAGGAGAGATTTATTTTTTAGCAGTCAAATAAAATACCAATATGAATGTATTGAAAATAATCCAATAAAATAGAATATTGTTTGGATGGAATAGAATTTTTTTATTATTAATCACATTGTATTTTTATCATTAATTGCTTACTTGTATGTTAATTTATATGTTCTTAATTGAATAGAATATGGTCTGGATGGAATTGAATTTTTTATTATTAACCAAAATTGTGCTGTATGTTCATTCGCTATTTAATTTCTATTCAATTCGTATTACTATTTACAATTTCTATTTAATATGCACTTTGTGCAAACTAATTATTTTCTGTCATACCATTTACAAACTCGATCGACTGTATTTATTCTTTGCGCGATGGCAACATGTTTCTTTGGAAAATTTTTATATAATAGAATTTATGTGGAATGATCAGTTACTGTTCTGTCTCTTGCTAGGAGAGGTTAGACGCACAAATTTGTTGGCATTTGTTTAAAGCTTCCTTCGCAAAATTAAAATTGCTGAGTTTTAAATCAAGAATCTTTTTTTTTTTTTGACAAATCAAGTATAATTTCACCAAATTTCATTTTGTAAGGTTTGCTTAAAAATTGCTTTATTATTTCCCTAACTGTTTCAATAAACGTATTTTTTCATTGTTTAGTAAGAAAGAATATACCGTAAAATCCGGCGTATAACGCGCACCGGTGTATAACGCGCACTCATACTTTCAAGCTGCATTTTTTAATTTTTAGGGATATTCGCCGTATAACGCGGCCTCCCCTTTTTTACGAAGAAATCTGATACATTAGTATACATTGCTCTTATGTTTTGAAGTCATTTATTCGAGGTATTATTCCAAATTTTTGAAAAAAATAGTATACTTCTAGAACTACATCTCTTTTAGTTCATAAAGCAAGTCATTTCTTTTAAATAAACAGTATTTCGATACAAATAGAAGAAAACATTTTTTATGCTCATCTCTTTTGTTATTTTTAAAGCTATCGTTTTTATACCCGGCGTATAACGCGCACCCTTAAATTTCCATCTTATTTTTTGTGTTAAAAGTGCGCGTTATACGCCGGATTTTACGGTAGTCCTTTTGTAAAAAAATTTTTCAATGTCACTTGAACGAATTCAATTTTTATCTCATCTAATTTGAACGGTAGGATCAAAATATTTCATTTTCATTTTAATAACGCATATTTTACTGAGCATGGAATGTGTGCCATTTTCATTTTATTTTTCTTTTCACATTTTGATTTGTTGCTGCCAGATACAGATTCACTGTTTATATATTAGTCCCTCGTTTAAAAACACCATGAGAGTTATTGGCATTATATCTTGTGATCTTGAACCTGTGTCAAGTAACGAGGACGACACTGAGTGGTCCCCCCATACACTTTCCATACCACGCCAACGTGTATAAGCTCTTGTAGATAGAGGGTGTTCAGATTTTCAGGACTCATACCCAAGATTCGGCTGAGGAAATAATGATGACTATTTAGATATTATGGCCACTGCTAGTCGCGGAGTCCTTGGGTAAACTGTACTTATTTGACATAATAAAGATTAAAATTAACAAAACGCATAAAATTTTCTCTCTCAATGGCCTTTGTTTATATAAGGGGTGGCCAACTCAAATGACCTTGCTGGCCTCTCGGAAAAACATTATAATCCCGCGGGCTGCATATAAAAAAATATACCTTTATATCAGATTTGGACCCATGACAAACATTTATTGGAGTGAAAATTTGAAACAAAATGAGCTATTATTATTGTTTTCATTATTTTTCATGTATACGACATAGATAATATAATAATAATAATACTATGATAAAATAATGTTTAATTTGTTTAATTAGTGAGATATTTGTTTCTCAACTCTTTCTCTTATTTTTTTCAAGTCGATCTCAATGCGTGTGTTTGCACATCGTAATGGATGTTGCAGGTTTTCGTCCGTTAAGTCTGTGAGCGGGAATTATGTTTGACACATTTAATTTTCGAGAGGGGAACCCCCGATTTGCAGGCGTAAGTTAATCTAAAAGCGTTCACAACTCTTGTGCCATATCTTTCAAACTGGAAATTTTTTTGAAATGCTGCAATGCAATACTGCCCAACTCTAAGTATGTATTAAAAACAAAAGCAACTTGATGAATAGAAACAGTTGTTCAAAACACTAAACTAAAAACAAAAAAAAAACTATTGTACACAAAATAATCGTATTTTGTAAAGTTGTATTGAATCTCGCGGGTCTCAAAATTATTCAAGGCAAGCCGCGGGTTGGCCATCCCTGGTTTATCTCAATAATTCAAGGCTCGAAATATGTATATAGTTATTTAAAGGAATCACGACTTAAATTCTTGTGAATTATTCATATAACTTTTTTCCCCTTTTATTTTCTTGATGTTTTATTTCCCGCCAACCAACTGAATTAATTGCCTTAATTCATACTCACAAGAATGTCCATCCTAAAATAATTTCTTCGTAATATTTTATAGTATTATACTGCTAATTTTTAAAATTCAATTCTAGGTATATTTTTAAAGCCTATATATATATATATATATATATATATATATATAGCCTAATTGGATAATGATTCCTTTTGTAATTTTACGATTCTAAGAAGCAAATCTTCTAAGCTTGAGGGAGTTTTTATCCTAGTTAGGCAAAATGTATTTTTGAAAAACTAAACAAAAATATGTGGAGCTTCTGATTTGTTTAGAAACTATTTGCTTAAACTTTGTGTTTATATTTTGAAAAAAAAATGCTTTAAAATTTATTTTCCAAACAATTAGAAAACCTTTTTAAAAAGCACTTATAAGCATTAAATATTTTCACTCTCTGTATATATTGTTTACTCCACATTCTACTTTTTAAATATTTTTCTCTTTTTTGTATTGTAATGGGTGTGTCCTACGACAACATTTTTCACGGAATGAAATGTTTTACCCTGGGGATTAATTGAAAACCGACCAACGACAATTAGGGTCAATCCAAGCAGGAAATTTATTCCATTTGTTGCGAGGATTTCTTTTAGAATTTAGGTATTAATTTAATACTCTTTTCTGGACCAACAAGTGTGATAAAAGCAAATACGCGGACTGATATTTTTTAATTTTTAAAATATTCTACGTATTTCTGGAAAAAGATTTTGTTAAAGAAAATTTAAATGCATTTTTGAAGATATATATTACCAAATATTTTTTTTTAGAAATAAAAAAATAAAATAAAAACAAAATAAACAGAAAAAATAGAATCAAAAGGTTATCGAACTGATAAAATGTTTGCTTACTTTTTTTACTTACTTTTAGAAAACAGAAATAAAAGACTACCGTGATTCGGACTTCTTTCCATTCAAAAGGAAATTGGAATAGTTTTGCAAATTTTACGCTTTTTTATTCCTCTTTCACGATTTTTTCAGACAACGAAAACTCCCTTGTGTTTAAAAATGATTCAATGAATCAATAAAGAATGAGAATGATAGCGGCGTAGATAAATATAAGTTCTTGATTAAAAATACAATTAGAATTTCTCTTCAAAGTTACATTAAATCAATCAACTAAAAAATCTGTTTTGGAATTTAAATGAATTTTTTTTTGGAATAGCAACTTTTTTTAATATTATTTTTAGCCTGAAATGAATAAATTGATGTGCATATAAGATTAAATTTGCTTACCAATTTTAATGTACTCACGTTTTCATTTTAAAAGAAATATTTTATGTGTTGTTTAAATATTTTATTGTGGTTACGGCTAAGTAAAACATTTCTGATAAAAAAATACTTTCAAAAGACAAAAATAAAAGCGATGAAATTAATAATATATTAGCATTAGCCACACACACACACACACATTTTGCCGAAAAATGGACAGTTCTTAGAAATATGTTAAATAGCTTAAAAAAGTCTCAACTATATGATTTTATACCGGTTATACCGGTTCACTCTCCAATACCTCTGGATTATATTTCATTGACATACGTCCAGTTTTACTCAACCACGGGTTGCAGAGTTAAAAAATACTTGAAGAATTAAATAATACTTTTACTTTTTTCCTAAAAATATTTAAATTACTTTTTTCACAAATGGGGCTGCGATTTGGTATTTTTACCATTGCAGACCTAAAACATTCCCCGGGAGCTGGTATCACTTTTTAGTGAGGCATCATATAGTTATATACCAATTGCCATAATGTAATTTTGACGCCCAGTTTCCTCCCCAGAGGGAGTACCTGAGCTCTAACGAAGAGAACCTGGATATGAATTAATTTTGCCGGGAGCATCCAAGCCAAACAGGCACTCTAGGGATTTATAACATGCCGCATAATCATACGATATGAACCGAGATCGATTTTTTGTATCGTGAAATTCCATCGACTTGGGCCGGGGTCGAACCCACAAACTTGAAAGTAGAAGGCCAACGCTTAATCAACTATACCTCCCTTCTCAGTCGGCATCGGCGGCAGCAGTCTAGTGGTCAAGGTATCGAATCGTGGCTGGCATGTCACGAGTTCGAGCCCAGTACCACTGAAGATCCGCCGTGTAGAGGAGCGATGCCCGTTAAATCTGTCGAGAGCTTAAACGTCCTCCCGCTGGTGTGGTGTGGTAGTTAAGAGAGGGGTGTGTGAGCTCAGGTGTCGCCCTCTTTACTTGACCATGATTCAAAAGGACGAGGTTGTCTCCAAAAGCTGTCGAATAGCTGAACAGTGCGACGTTAATATTCACTCATTCTCAGTCGGCATATTTAATATTTAAACATTTTCTAGGGGATTTCTCTTTCCTTATTCTTGTAGAATAAGGAATTCCTTTACTTAATCATAAATACAAAAATAAAAATCGAAAAAAATTAAGTCACGTTCCATTGGTTTTTAAAAATTAAAAGCGCACAGAGGAAGGGTTTATTTAACATCTTTACTCTTTTCTGTCTTAAAATATTAATCTCGACTTACCAGTAAATACAAAATGAAAGTCTGTAGTTTTTACGATAAAAACTTTTGACACAGAAACACACGACTTTAAAAAAATACCGCATTATTTATGCGTCCATAAACGCAAGCATCTCATGCAAATTCATTCCGTTCTTCGAGTGGGGAACAATTCACGTGAGCAACTGATTAGCTTTTAGCGGCCTTCGGATTTCTGAACACATATATTTTGCGTGTCTATAGACACCATTATAACCCTTTCCTTTCAAGGACGACACACTCATACTCTATACATATTGAAATAAGTAGATTCAAGAGCTTAGTAATTTGTTTCTTTCTGTTCGCTGCTCTTCGAATGTAAGTGGAACGAAATAAATATTGGTTTCCATATGTAATGTTTACTGAATAATATTGAGCAATTTTTTTTGTAACTATTTGGGTGTTTTGGTCAAATATGTTAAGTATCTAAGACACTTAAAATGAAAACGAACAGATGATAATTTTATGTTAACTATTTTATGAATATTATAGTTTAGGTAGTTGCGTGCTGGCTTTCTTCTATTCCATACATAATGATAAGAATACTTTGCACGGTGGTGGGGACATCTGCAACATTTTTTTTTTATATCAAAATAGCTCCTAACTTTTTCATATATCTAGTGATAAAATTAAAGATTCAATTGAGAACGGGTTATGTGTGGCTACAAACTATGCAATTTTTAACTTTTTTTGCATATTAGATTTGAGTCAGAAAAACAAAGTTGAAATATAATTAACGTTGTTTGCCTACGGGAGACATTTGAACCGGGAGCCAGAGAGTGTTTATAAACGTCGGACTCTTGTTTAAAATAACACGAAAGCTTCTGGTGACAGACGTCTTAATTTTGAACTTAGGTGAAGTTACGGGCTGCGCGGTAGCCCAATGGTCAAGGTATCGGATCATGGCAGGCATGTCATGAGTTGGAGCCCAGTACCACTAAAGACCCGCCGTGTAGGGCAGCGATGCACGTTAAATCGGTCGAGAGCTCAAACATCTTCCCGTTGGTGTGGTGTAGTAGTTAAGAGAGGGAGGTGCCAGCTCAGGTGTCGTTCTCGTCACTTGACCATGGTTCAAAATGACGAGGTCCGTTGCCAAAAGCCCTCCTGTAGCTGAATAGTGCGACGTTAATATTCACTCACTCGGTGAAGTTACGAAGGCGGTATCAGAGCTAGCACCCTCCTCTCCACTCTACCACATCACAACAATGTAAGGCCTTCGAGCCTCTACAGATTTAATGAGCATCAT
>BMAV01014368.1:0-72651 GCA_019973955.1 Trichonephila inaurata madagascariensis | reverse complement strand
TGGGAAGATATTAAATAGCAAAAATCAATCAATAAATAATGAAAAACGTATAATAAAAGTTAATGTATAAAAATTCAATGCATTATAATAATCTTATAATTTAATAGTTATTACAAAAAAAAAATCCTTTATAAATTATAAAAAAATATACATAAAATAAAAAACGTAACACTTATATATAATAATAATATATAATTTAATAGTAATTATAAAAAACAGAATAATCATCGTATAGTAATATTATAAAAATAAAAAGAATCCCATAAAACGTAATTTAAAAATAAATAACATAGCAATAATTATAAATGAATAACAAAATAATAATTATAAATGAATAATAAAATAATAATTATAAATAAAGAACATAATAATTATAAAGAAATAAGAAAATATGTAATATTTAAAAAAAATATTATATAAAAAACAAACGATTATTATAAATAATGAATATTTTATTATTATTACATACAACAATAATTATATTTTTATAACATCTTATTAATAAAATAATTAGATAATATATGCTATAATTAATAATGAATATCAATTAAAATGTGCTAAAAACTTAATTTTCCCAAAGAACAAAAATATCAAATAACCATATTGAATGTTTAGCCATTTTGGCGAACAAACCAACGGCCTTTGACCCCCATCATATAAAATAGACACCTTTTCTTTTTTAAAAAGTTTAAATAAAAAAATTAAAATTTCCTTTACACCCCCCTTAAAATTGACACTCCCTGAATGTTAAAAAATTTTATATACTTTTTTTGAATAGTTGTTTTTTTATCAAAAGGGGGGGATTTTAATTCAAAGTATACATGGGGTTTTTTAAGACTTTTAATGCACATTGGGAAAAAAAAAGTACCATTCATAGACTTAATAATTTACAAATAACGAATCTTTTCTATAATAAAAACCTAAAAACTCTTCAGAATACTGCATCTTTATTTTATTTATGTGCATAAAAAAACAGACTTTTACAAAGATCGGAATACTGTTTATTTAAAAGAAGTGTCATAGAATATAAACTTAAAGGGTTATTTTTTAGAGAAATACACTATTTTTCAAAAATCCCTGGATAATACCTTGAAAAAATGGCTTTAAAACAAAGTAGCATTGCAAACTTTATTTTAGGTTTTTAAAAAGGGGTTGGGGATATGGCGAATATCCCTCAAAAAAAAAAAATGCGGGGAAAAGAGGTGGCGTTATCCCCCGGTTCCCCGGAATTAAAATCAACGTTACTTTTATTTTAGTTTTAAAAGAAAGTTTTTAAAAACCATCATATGATTTATAACAGGGGATGTGGTTGTTCATTCTATATAATAAATTCTAAAAACAAAAAGATTCTTCGTGTAAGCAGATTGCAAAATATTTTTACAGTGCATATATTCATATTAGAATTCAGTTCCCCCAAAATCTTCCAACCTTTTTTCCCCCAATTTTTCACTACCCAATCCCATCCCCGCATTTGTCTCACTTCCTTCTTTTGTTTTTTGAAAACAAACGCAAATTTTCATAAACAAGTCTTCAGACAATACGAATTCATTTTAAAATTTCAAACACCATTTAGTACATACTATATAATTTAATGAGGAATGCTTATTTGCCCCTTCTATACTGTGGAATTTTTATTCTGATTTTTTTCTATAAATGTATGAACAAATTAAATAACAATAAATCAAATATCAGAAAACTGTTAGCAATTATGCTCGAAACTATTTCTTCAACACATGCAAATCGAATGAAAATGGATCTTGAAAAAAATTCACATTAATTTCCATTTTATTTTTTTCCATCCACTCTTTATGTGAATAGAATATATGCAATGGGAGAAAGAACTGTGGTCACACACACAAAACAAAAAAACTACATTCATACAGGAATTTAGAATAAATCCTAATAAGTAGTATAATTCATTGACCTTAAAATATTTTTTAAAAATTTATCACTGTCTTCATTTTTAGTAACGAATTTTCTTTAAAACTAATTTGTGAATGGGCTCAATTCATGAAGTCACATGATAAAACAAACACGTGTTTTCCATTGAATTCAAAACAAACATTAAACTAATTGTTCTTGTTGTTCTATTTGTAAAACTCAGATAAAATTCCATATGTGGGTAAAGATGTTTAAATGTTAAAAAAAAAAATTTTTCAAAAGGATTTTTTTACTTTAAAAAAAAATTTTTTTATGTTTATATTTTTTAAATAAAATGCTTTTTTATATACATTTTCCCTTTTAAGAGAAAGTTTTTCCAAAGAGCAAAACCCAAACTGGGCTGTGAACTGATTAGCGGGAAACACAAGGTGTTTTTATCGTGTGACTAGGGGCGGCGGGAGTTTTTGAATTGATTTAGAACCCGGGCCATATCATGTATATGCGCACAAATTGACCCCTTTAAATGATACGAACCATTTTTAAACAACATTCTATCAACCCCCTCTTCAAATTTTAAATAGAAATATATCAATCGGAACGTTAAACTTACCGGTTTCAATGTTTAAATTTTTAGGGATACTTCAGTTTGGGGGGCTTCCCCGCCTCCCATTCTCCAAACTACGCTTTTTGCGTTTTTAAAAAAGCTTTTTTTTCACCTTAAAGAAAATTTTTTTTATTAATTTTAGTAGTAAATATTTATCATCTTAATTATGTTAACATACACTGGCCAATAGAAAATTCAGTGCAGTCATCTAATAATACACGAGGGAAAATCAGAGCCCCACAGGACTTATCGCTCCATTCAGTTATCCTCAATAACCATTCAGGTAACATTCTATTTTGACACTTTGTATAAAAATACATAGACCAGGGAAGGGCAGTTTTTTTGGCACAGTAAACTTTTAATTTTTCACGTTTTTGGGTCCTTGTGCGTGGGGTGTGAGGGAAAAATAAAAAAAGCTCCATAATATTTGTATTATAACAATAATAAATGCAGAATATGTATATTACCTACAAAACTACAGCAGAAAAGCTTACTGTTTTAACCCTTTAAAGGGCACAAAGCTAAAATACAATTTTCTGTGATCAAGTACTTGATAAATGTAATGTTCTCTTCCTCTATAAACATTTAGTCACAAAAAAAAATACCTAATTGTGGTTTTTTTTTCCTGGTTGGTGGCTAGATGTTATAGCCACTGCACATTTAGGACATTTAACTTACTTTTCAGGACAGAAAAAATGAATCGTATTGCAATAAACTTTTTATGAAAAATAAATATTTATGCTGATAACTATTTCAATAACAATTAAATACAAAGTATAAGTGTAATTTAATAATAATGAATAATTGTACAACATAGAATTTATATCCACATTTTATATTTTATTTAATTTTAGTATGAAAAGTTAGAAATAAAGTAATATTTTTGAGAATTTAAATTAGTTATTTCCCAAATTTGATGAGCTATTTACTGTGGAACTGACTAATATGTAAACGTTTTCTCTGAGCAGGAAAGCTGTGATGGACGATTTTCGAACCCCAAAATCTTGTACCACATATTGTAAACAAAGTTGGTTTATATTTTCCACCCCCAACATTCTCACGTGATTCTAAATGCTCTCTCGAAAACAGGAAAAGCGAAAATTACAAGATCATTTTTCTGTTCTAGGTGGGCAGTGGATAGAGCCTCTATCCACATATTAAATGTTTCCAAAAACCTTTTTTTTTTAATTATACAATTGCTTAATTCATTCAGATGAGAGAAAAGTATACTTAAGACATGTCGAAATTTTTTTCAAATATCAAACATTTTATTTATATAATAAAAAATACAATTTTTAGATTTACAAAAAACTGTTTTAACTACCCATCAAAGGACATGAAATAAAAAAAGGTTGTTGCCATCCGTTTTAAATTTTTTATGCATTTTAGCTTCAATCATATAGACTAAATATGCAACACCCGCTTTGAAAAAAATTTTTTAAATATGTGGCTGGGCGTTTTAGCCACTCCCCCTGGGGGTTTAAAAACAGCATTGGAAAAAAACCCAATATACAAATATAATAATTATACCCAAAAATTTAATAATATCAACTGATGCATTTTCAAATTTAAATACATCAAAAATAAATAATTTTCACTTAAAACTAGTTCTCTTAGCTATAGTCTCAATAGAAGATTCATATTACCCCCCAATCTTGAATACCTCATATACAATTATTCTCTAACCCTACACTGGATTCTAAGTGGTTGATTGTAAAACGGAATGATATGTTGCCTTAATTATATTGTTCAAAATGTAATTCACACGATGGTAGAGTGAAAAAATAATATTAAAAATGAATTGCAGTTTTTTAAAATTGGGATACTTTACTTTGTCTTTAGATTCAAAGTTATTCTTAAAAGTTACACCCGAAGGGAAAAAAACCTTCATTTTCCTTGAAAATAAAAGAACATCAACACATTTTAATTATATTTTTACATCAACATTCCCAAATGGGGGGTTCCTATGAATGCAATTTTTGTTTCCCAGTCTAGTAAATTTTTGGGCGTCTCTCAAATTTGAGTTGCAGTTTTATTTGTATATTAATACCTGTGTTTTTTTAGTAGCGATCAAATTTTTTTTAACAAGTAATGATTTTTACTTTCAGCAGCTCAAGATGCCAAGCAAACAGCTCACATTGTGAAGATATGGCTGTTCTGACATGTCCCAAACCAATTCTGAAAGTCAACCTGGTCCCCAGACCAAAGCACAATACAGCATTTGTGGGATTTACTCGAGTGAATAATCTCTCTCAGGGACATTGTAATAACTTCTAAGGAAATGCTCAAATATCCACAGATGAAACAACTAAACTAATTAATTCCTTGCCAAATATGTTGATAGAGTTAAAAAAACAACAAAATAGCTTAGGAAGTATAAACTTTTAGTTACAATCCATTATTGTAAAGGTTTTTCCAGTGATGCAGATTTAGCCACCATTTGTGTGTTTCAAGTAATAAATATTTGTATTATTTTATGTAATATTCAGGGATTGTTGCTTTTATACTATTTGAATTTACGCATTAGAAATTAATAAAAAATAGTATTGATTCAGAAAGACTTCATTTAATTAGCGATTCTGCATGAATATAAAAGGGAAACCCTACGGACTTTTGGGCAATGGGCGCGGAACTTCTCAGGGGCCGCCACTACTTCTAAAAAAATTATAAAAGATAAATCAAAATCCTTTGCTTCTCCCTTCACGCCTCCTACATTTTTATCAAAGGTTTTTTTTCACTTTAAACTCTGTCATAAAACATTTCTGCTGAATCAGCGTGCTTGTAGTTTGCTTATTAAAATCTTCTTTTAAAAATGTGACTTATTTTAAATGTTAAAATTGATGCAAATAAAAATGATTGAGTATAATACTTTAAAATGAAGAATTATTGTCACATTCCAATGAATTAAAAAGCAGTTTGTGCTTTACCCCAAAAAACGGGGATCGGCGGGAAAAAAAAAACAAATGTCTTAAGTTTAAAACAAACTTTTTGACTTTTTTATGGAAATATAATAATCAAAATATAGTTATTCTTTTAATATGTTTAAAAGGTTTAGGGGGTGCGTTCGGGTTCCCATAAGGGCCCGGTTCTTTTTCGGGTGGGCAAGGTCGCTCAGCCTTTTATCCCTACTCACTGTCGATAAATGATACCAAGTTGCTTGAGGACTCAAACACTGGGGAAACTCACTTCAGATTGACCACCTGATTGGAATAATTGCTCGTACTTCGTGCCCAATGGTCATGGTATACTGGGGTGGGCAGTAGGCCCTGGCCCTCATGGGCTGTTAGCCACTGAGTTTGAGTTTATAAAAAATATTTAATTTGGGTTGGAAATAAATTGGAAAAAAAACCATGTGATGTCCCTTTTTAAATTAAAAAAAGACAACTGCGTAATTTTTTGAGTGTTGTATTAAAGGGCATAATTATTTTTTTTTTGAAATCAACTAAAGAAATAGATATTAGAACACCATTTTTTTTTTTCATGTTCTTTCTTGTTTTTATTAGTCACTTCAATATATGAAAATGGATATGATTTCAGTCAAAAGAATTTAGTTTGATGCCCCGGGTTTTGGTTACTTTTAACTTTTTCATTTATAGGTTTTATTTTGAAAATTTGTACATTGTTTGTTTAATTATTGCAACAATTCCCAGTCATATATTGAATCAAATGGCACTAAAAGCTGGATTTAAATTTTCAAGACTCTTGGAAAAGAATTTGGGTTCATACAACAAAAGATCGCTGTATTTTTATATCTCCCAAAATGTGGGGATGTTTAGAAGTGTACAAAAAATTTTCAAACACCAGGCGCATTTAAAATTTGATGGGAAAAGTAACTTTCGAGAAGGTTTAGAAAAAAGGTTGTTTCTGGGTATAAAAAAGGAAATTAAATTTTTTTGTCAAACAATTGGTCGAACCAAAAACAACAGAATGTAGTTTTTTGCTCATTCCCTTTTGCAGCCAAAAAGGGAAAAACCTTTTTCAGATGGTGAACATAAAAGGACACACTTTTTAAAAAGTCTAAATTTGTTCAAAATTTCCTAACTTGCAAGCAATATTATCTCTGATTCAAGATATACCTGCTTCTGCCAAAATTTTAAAGAATAACCAAAAAGGCAAAAATGTAATCGAAACAAAATTTTGCATATAGTATTCTCTCAATGAAAGTAAAGGCTGAATGATGTAGCACACCTTGCAGTAATTCCCATATTGTGATAAAAAACAATTTATAAAGGTTATGCAGCATTTATTCCTTTGTCTTGTACAACTAAAAATAGAATATTCTTTTTCATTTATAAATCATTTTGAAAGAAAAATAAATACAAATAAAAAACAGTTGGGCCTCTAAATACGGTCCCCAAACCCAGAAAAAAGTTTATACAGAGGTTCATCTTTAAATACTTTATATCACCACATACAACAAATTTTAAATTTATAAAACTTTATTAAAAAAAATTACACAACTTTTTAAAATAATATGATTATTTTTTTATCTTACCCATAAAAAAAAATGAAAAAGAAAAAAAAAAACTGCAAGGGAAAAAAGAAAAAAATTCAAAAAAAAAACACTGTTTTTTAATACTAAGAAAATAATTTTATACAAAATTAATGAATTTTAAGGACATTTTTTAATTTAAACATACAAAAAATATTAAACATACATTATTTTATAATTAGAACAGGAATCCACTGAGGTGAAAGGGATATGAAGGTGTTTCTAGCAAATTGGCAATGGGGGTTAAAGGCTGCACTTCTTGGATAACGCCAGAACTCTTTGGCTTTGGGAGTTAGGATCTAATAAAAACCAAAATTTCGGCCACCATAAAATGTGTTAAAAAAAAATAACGAACTTTTTTAGGAATACTTTAAAAAAAGGGGGGGAAAAAAAAACCGAATCACAAAAAAGTTTTTATAGAAAATGCACTTTCAGAGAGGTTTTTTTCAAAAAAAAGCAAATGTTCAAAGTTAAGGAAAAAATTTGCTATATAGAAAAATTCCCCAAAATAGGGTTGTTTATATAGAGGATTGACTGTATTTTGTTTAACTACTGATGGTGCTGCTGTGGTTGGAAAAAAATTTGTCAAACTTCTTGAAATCATATTGGGCATAAAATATTGAACTTCCATTGCATAATAAACAGGAAAGTTTAGTTGCCAAAATTTCGTCTACACCCAAATTTTTATAATGAATATGTTAATAAAATAGTTAATTTTATAGTGTCCATCTTCATTTCACACATACAAAATTTGAATCTCTTCTAAAAAAATATAAAGTGAATATAGGGGTCTTCCTTGTCAGTTCCCGTTTGGTTATTTGGGGGAATGTATTGAATAAGTTTGTGTCATGCATGAAACTCATTAAAATTTTTCTTAATGAAAAGGGCGACATTTTCCTGAATTAGGCGATAAGGAATGGTTATTTAAAAAAAAATTTATGTTTCTCTTCAGATATAACAAACATCTTAAGAAATAAACTTAGGTTAAAGGAAAAAGTCAAACAGTGCTTGAACGTTTTTTAAATGGAAACTTTTCTACAAAAAATTTAAAAATATTTTCCCTGATATTAATACTAGTATCTTCAAATACTTCCCAAATGTTAAAAAGGGGAAATACATCAACCATGACAAAGATGAACTTCAAAAATCGTTAAAACACTTAGGGTGGGTTTTCAAAAGATGCATAACCTTTGAAGCTTGTATGCCAAATTTCCTTCTAATCAAACCTGATATAATAGACCCCTTAATAATCCCATTCATTTGTCAATTTTTTTAGTTGGTAGAAATTGATAATTTTTTAAATGAAATATTTTTTAAATAACATCTTCAGAATTATGAGAAACAAAATTCAAAGGGTTACAGAAAAACTTGGGGAAAATCTAGCAATAAAACGACAGCTATGATGTCATTACCTGAACAATTTTAAATTTTTTAAAAAAATAGCTTGCTCTGTTTTCCTTTCAGTTCCACATATTCATGTGAACACATGCTTTTTCATATGATACATATTTTGAGTCTACTTACAAATTGTTTAACTGCTGAACATTCAGAATTCTATGTCAAAATGAAAGTGACAAACTATTCCCCTGATAGTGCGATATTAAGTAGAGCTCTGCAGTAACAAGGTTTGCACTAAAATTTTAATTTTTTATTTCACTTTGTTACATGAACCCTTATATTTTATGTTGTTTAGTTCTTATTTCATAAATATTTTTCAGAATGCATAGTATATGTACAATTTAAATTTTTTATTTATATTGTAGAATATTCATATTTTAAGTTGTCCTTATTTTTAATAAAATTTTAAAAAAATACATATTTATGTGCAAATTTTAATTTTTTTAAAATTTTTATTGAAATAATGGTTATATTTTTTGTTGTTTTCTTTTATGCTAATAAATATCTTTTTAAAAGATGCATAACTTTTTTAAAATACATATCTAAATTTGTATTTTTTAAAATCTATTTCCCAATTCTGCATTAATCGGAAATAATTGTTTCAAATATTTAGTACTGCATGGCACACTGAATCATGTTGGTAGCGGTTTGGGGAACCCCCAACTGAAGGTTGGGGACCCCGTTGTAAACCCCTTTTTTTTACCTCATGACACCTCAAAAGGTTTGGGCCCAACACTTTGAAAAAATTAGAAGTAGACCATAACTTGGAAAAGTCTGCCCACCCCACTTTTAATATATAACTGCATAAAAAAACTAATTAATATGTCTCAAGCAAGTAACTTAATTTAATATAAAATTAATATAAAAAGTCCATTAATAGACACTGATAACCTCGTCTCCCCCCCTATTTTTTTATATAAAAATTCCTAAAAAAGGATGTTTATATATATATACCGGCCGGGTGGGGCACAATTGGAAAACAACACGATTAATGCTAAAAATCAAAAATATATAATTTCACATGAAAAGTATTTATTGTAAAGAAAATTCAAATTTTTTCACCCTTGCCCCTAGAATTTATGTTACAATAATTAAAAAAGCTTTAAAATAAGGCAATTAAATGACAAGTTTTAAAAAATGGGTTTTTCATGAAATGAAGGATGTATGAAAAAAGATGATCCCAAAAATCATTTTGATTCGTTAGAATATTTAATAATTATATTGATTACCTTGCAAATAAGGGGAGAGGGTGGTTCTGCACTACTGCGCAACTCTAAGTATCCTGAAATAAATAAAATCACATCTTCGAATAAATGTAAATTTAAATGTGTTTTTTTATAACATTTTCAAAATTTGATGGCATACTAACAATAAAAAGAGTTTAAGAGAGTTTTACTTTTCTATAATACACTATGTAAAATAGTTTACGATAAGAATTTTCAATGTTAAGTAAAATAATATTTATGACAATGCAACAAAATGTATGTTATGTGTTGTTACCAATGTCACCTGTCTGACGATGTCAGATCGAGAACAAAGAAATTCATTACAGCAAAGGGCTAAATGTACGCCCTGTCGTTATTGATTGATTGAATATTAACGTCGCACTGTTTAGCTACACGAGGGCTTTTGGCGACGGACCACGTAATTCTGAACCATGGTCAAGTGACGTGGACGACAACAGAATCTCCTAACTACCACACCACACCAACGGGAGGACGTTTCAGCTCTCGACAGATTTAATGTGCATCGCTGCCCTACACAGCGGGTCTTCAGTGGCACTGGGCTGAACTGCGTGACAGGCAAGCCGCGGTCGATACCTATATACACTTTCGGCTACCCGGCCACCGCGCCCTGTCGTTAGCCTTAGCTTTGAGCACCATGCACACAGGTGACAGTACGTTTTGGCTCGGTTTCACCCCAATGGGGTCAATACACATACAGGCGGTGCCAAGTCAGAATCGCGTGGCGAGTATACAAACATTTAATCGGGCATTGTTTTAAGTGTGTGAAATTCCTATACTTGAGCTGCTTGTATGTTGTGTGAAATTTAATTCTAAAACTTTAATTGTTTTTATTATATTTTTGCATTATCCTTGTTTAATAATTAGGTAGGAAGTAATTTTTTTAGCATAATTTTTGTTTCAGTTTAGTATATTTGTGTCACTTACTTGGTGTTAAGTGTGCGAAGCTGGCAGTTACTTGCAGTGTTTGTTTATACATTTATTAAGAGGTTGCTATTCTAAGTTTTTTTTTAGTACACTTATAGTTAGTCCTTAGTTATTTGTTCCTAACAAGCTTTTGTCGAGTAGGTAGTCAGTGTTTTGTTTTATATATTATTATTAAAACTGCTCAGTCACCCGTTGAAAGGTGTATTTAAGTATATCAATTTCCAAACTTTATCTATCTTATTTAAGGACACTACTTATTTGAATAGTATACATAGTTATATTTATAGTTATATAGTTGAATTAGCGTAAATAGTTTATTTAAATTCCAGATGAAATTTTCAATATGTTTAAAAATCCACGAACATTAAAAATACTTCAAAACGTTGACTACAGTGGATCAGAAGGGCTTATTACTCGAAAAGATCTGGAAAACAACCCAGTAGTAAATAAAATAATTACATAATACATAATAAAATTAATAATTAATACCAATTAATAAGTGCTGATAACTTCCAATATTTCAAAAGCTGTGACTTCCTTCAATGAATTTCATCAAACAAGGAATGTTCAATAAAGCATTATTAAAAAGTAAAATGAAGTGGAAAGGAACGATTTATAGCAATAATTAAAAGCACAACATTCATTCTCTTAAAAAATATTCTGATTCTCACCAATGGTAATAGAAATATACATATTTGAAAATAGCACAAAATACAACGTAAGATTGAAATAGTAGTGAAAAGAACAAATGCAATGGAATTTGTTAAATTTTTAAAGCAATCGAATTGAAATCGTCTGAAATTAATAGAGTTACCGCGAAAAAAAAATTAACATAAATTTTCGTTATCCTCATGGCAACCACATTATCACACAATAAAAATATCAAACTAAACCATATTGTAATATTATCGCCCATCTTGGCAAACATAAACAATTTGGTAACAATACTTCCTATATATCAAATTAGCACCCCAGATGGAGTTCATAATCTGATATTAATTAGATAGGCTTGATTTGTGAGTTATATACAAAAACTTTTCAGTATTTTTAGAAATTGTATATGGTATGGGTTCAGATTAAAATGAAACATCACAAGAATTTTGAATTCAGGTCTTAAAAACTGGCAGGTTATAAAATCACTTCTATACAATCAACTTTTCAGAATTTACATAAAACAAATTAGAATACAAAAACGTACAACTTATAGAAAGAAGTTTTGAATAAAAGAAACAAATACACATATAAAATGGCAATGTAAAATGTAACTATTTTTTGTAAAATATCTTGATGCACTTTTTTTCATGTCCTAAAATTAAAATAAATCTTTGTACAATTGTTCATCATAACTTTAAAATCACATATTAAATACTTAAGATTAATGATTGAGAATTCACAAGATATATTTATATATACAGTGGACCACAAATTTGGAAATTTTTTATGGTATCGTGAATCATGAGTTCTATTTAAATATTTTAAAGAGAAATTTTAAATTATCTGCCCAAAAATTTGGATGTAGGAGACAATTTCATTTTTTATCGGGATAATGACGCCAGGGGCACTGCTCTTAATGTGTCTAACTGTGTCCCGAAATTCTGAAACACCTCCTCAATCACTTTATTTAGCCCAGTAGAACATATTTGGTGAGATTACGGTTGGTTGATTTGTCCCGAATCGGCCGCTTTTTTTTTTCTCGCCAAGTGTTTTCATAAATCGATAAATTTGGCGCCAAATCTGGTAACCCTTCTAAATTTGTTTTCCAGTGAAGGAGAAATTAGGTTTTGGCGAGAGTGGGGCATCGCGTGAAATAGATTTCTTTAATTTTAACGATAAGCGGCAAGCTGGTGCTTAAATGGTCGTTTACAGTTTAATTTTAACCAATGATATTACTTAATACTTTAAAATTAGCGATTCTTAATTTCTGCACATCGCGGCTTTTTATAACGACGCTAATGAGGAAAAGCTCATTTCTTTTTGCTCTCGGTTGGGTCAGCTGTCTTTTGGCTTCGTTTTCTTAGATTTTTGGGAATTATTTTTACGAGTAATATTATTTTTATTTCTTTCTCCACATAAATTTCTAAGATTACCATGATGTCCAGCGATGTTGTTAGGATGAATTTGGACGAATGCATGCAAAAGGTATGATGAGTATTCTGAAGGTTTTGCCCTGTTGCCTGTGTTTTGGAAAAGCGGTGTTAGAATGGTGCATGAGAAGAAGGTTGCTTGCTGTCATTAAAGAATGGGTGTTGCATGGTACCACAATCATTTACCACATTTGTTGGGCACCTACAATTGCTTGGAAGATGAAGGTTTCCAGCATTTGAAGGTAAACTCCCACAGTCTGGCGTTTGTGTCCGGTAACAGGTGGCATACTAACAGCATTGAGGGCACCGTGGAGTGGAATCAAAGCGTTTCCTTGGAAATCACGACTTATCGCGTTATGTGGCGAAGGAAAAATTCTCATTCGTTAGCCAGAGTCTTCCAAAAGAAAAGCGTTCTTGGCGGTGTTTTCCCTCGCTACAACGGGGCGTCCCACGGGTGCAGGGAAATACGCATGTTGGGCGGGGACATCATAGCAATAAACATGGTTTTTAAGGTAAGTCAAAAAATTTTCATTTTTAAATGCAAATTTTTGCAGGTATTCAATTTCAAAACTTTAAAATATCGTTTTGATGATTTCCCTTTAGCCATCTTGAATTTCGGCTCGGCGTTGCGTGTTGTGGTAGGGTTGCAACTCCGAAACACAACCACGCAAAAACAACATAAATTAGCAATTTCAAAATTTGGCGGAAAAGCGGCCGATTCGACATTTTCACCTTTGATTTTTTTAAAAAAGAAAACATGACATATAAACACATAATGTGAAGTACAAACAATAATCATAGAAGAATGGTAGAAAATCGATGCAGAAATTACAAAAAACTGATTAAATCTATACTATGACATTTAAAAATTGTTGCGGACACTAAAAGATATCCTACTAAGTACTAAATTAAGAAAGAAATACAATATTTAAAGCTATGTTGCGATTCTTGTTAAGCGTGCAAAGTCTTTTGTGGCATAGCTTTTAGTAGCTTTTTGATTATTAATTTGTTAAAAAAATAGTTATACTATTTTTAAAAATTTGATCATGTCATTCTGTTAAGGGAACCGGGACATTCTCAATGACACAAAATGAGCAAAATTTGGCTTTTCGAAAGAACATTATTTTCAAAAACAGAAAGACTCCATAAATAAAAAATTTGTGTCATACAATCTATATATTTTTCTCAATATACTACAACATAAAATTATTAAATATAAAAAAATTTTTAAAAATTTAAGGTTTAAAAAGTACACCCCAAAAAAAATTTTTTGGAAACCATAGTGCTCTTTGGTACTTTATCTTTCCTTTTATAACATATATAACACCACAAAACACATCTGTTTTAGTTATAAAATTTTATCTTTTTTTAAAAATTAAATAGTTTTTTTTTATATTTCCTTGCACAAAATTTTTTTTAAAAAATTTTGATTTTTTATAAAAATAGCATTTTTTTTTTTTTTAGAAATTGAACAATAAAAGTAAAAATACTAATATTTCAAAACAAAATTAGTAGCATTAAATACATTATCATGACAAAAAAGCTCATCCCAAGTTTCATTGAAATATAACAAATGATTTTTCTAAAATGTCCAAACACTGAAAAAACACATTTTGAAAAATTGAAAAAACTAAATAAAATCCCCTTTTTACCAAAAATTTGTTTTTTAAAAAATTTCTAGCATTACTTCCTTGCTTTGACTGTTCAAAACATCCTGCTTCCTTTTTTTCCCTTTTTTTTTTTTGTTCTGGCTTTTTTTGGTAGCTTTTGAATAGCCATCTCATTTCAAAATTCTGGCGTGTAAATTTTTTAAAAGGCCTTCACAAGTGGTGATTCCTGGATTGATTTATAATGCTTTTAATACTTCTGCCCATATGCACCTTCTAGAACATATAACCGTCCAAAACACCCATTTGCAAAGTTCTTTTGCCCCAAAATGTTTTTAGGCCCCGTTTCCCACACACAGTTATTAAATCTTTGTTGGGGTTCAGTTGACCATAAAACTTTTTAATAACAGTTTTTTTTGCAGTTAAGTTAAAAATTTTTTTTAATTTTTAAAAAGAACTGCTTCTGGGGGGGAATGTTTGGGGTTTTTTTTCACTTGATACAATGCTTTTATTGTATCGCCCCTTTCTTCTCCCATAGGGCACAAAGCATTTCGGGACTTCATTTTGACGTTTTGGAAATATATTGCGATGGATTTGGATATCTGGACTGATTTTCCAACATTTCTTCTTAGGCGGGCCCCTAATATTTTTCAACGAAGTTTCCATCTTAAAATTTTTCTCAGATATTGGTTTGTTGTCGACAGCGGTGGAAAATTGCCCTTTTGGGCTCTCAGTCGCCCCCATCCTCTTTTTGGACATGGCGATGCACTCTAGTTTTCAACAAATTCATCATTTTATATTTTTTTGATTCTTGAATTAGGAACCCCGAATCTCCATCCCCAAAAGGTACAAACTCCGAACATTTGTTTGGCAAGGGCGACTGAAAATCCCCCAATTCCTTACTCCATTCACTAAATCCATGATAGTTTATCCGAATTATCACGGGTTTTTGTTCATATTTTGCATTAAAGCAATAGATAGGGACTGAAAATCAAAACATTTTCGTTATCAAAAGAAGTTGCGTTGCGTCATTCTTGAAGAGTTTCTTTTTTGCCCGGTCCTTCAAAGGCCTATGTTCTTACTGTGTTCATTTTTTTGACAGCTTCATTTAAAACTTTCCATTTCAGATAAAAAGGGAATCTTTTTTAAATTGGCAATACAGTCTTTCAAATTTTGCTGGAGGAAAGGGTTCATGGGGACAAAATATCTGAGCTGCACCCAATTCAATGCACCCATGCCTAAACAAACCCATTTCCATATCCATTTGACCCCGTTTTTTGAAGTCTTGAAGAAAAAAAGAACCACAATACTGCAAGTTGCGCCCCACTGGTAGCAAGGGCCTTTTCGCTACTTTTATTTTCCCAAAATCGCAGAAAAATCTTTACCCCAAAATCGCATTTTGCAATATGGTTCATCCTTAAGTCCCTTTTCCCCCCTCAATTTTTTTTAGATGCACTGACATCAACTTGTTCCTCCCCATTTGAGGTTTTCCTTGCGGCGTAGACTTTAAACTTTTTTTTTTCCATTGCAGATATTTAAAATTTCAATTTAAACAAATTGAAAAAACAAAAAAATAAATTAGCAGTCAAAAAGAAATTCATAATTCACGTGTTTGTAACTCAACCGAAAGCAAAAAGTTTAAAAATTCCACACACAGCTGGGGGACAAACAAAATTAGTTAGTGTTATAGTTTTAAACCACAAAGAATAAAATAAATAAATCAGATTAAAAGGGTCATTCACCCAAGGGTAAAACGTCAGGGTTAACTCTGAATCGGGAACTTCTTCTCGGGCGAGAGAAGACTCTGATTGGCTAGATCTTAGCACTCGACGTTTGTACTTGTAATGCTCGGCCAATGATATAACCCAATCTACATAAAAACATGCTTCGGTCAGCTGTAAGATGGGTACGGCAGTTGACGTGCGATAATGTAAACAACAGGCTTGATAGCTGTTGCTTACATTTTAAAACAGCAATTACTCCGATATTAAGCCTATACATGTTATACATTTTTGGAATCAGCATTAAATCTACTTTTTTTAAGATGAAAATTGAAACATCGATTTATTTTCAAGGTTTAGAACGTCTCTGTTGCCTTAAGAACAAGTTGCAGATACTATTAAAAAATTACAATTCCAATATATTAATTTTTGTTAGTCGAAAACATTAAATTTTATATGAAATTGCAAGTGTACGAACACTTGTGTGGTTCACTGTATATGTCAGAGGTGGCGAACCTTTATGAATCAACGTGCCATTTTTTCTAAAGAAATGTTTAATGAGGTACACACGTGCCATCAAATATTTTTGACTTGCGATTATCTGGAAAATAATAAAACTAAATAACAATAACTCTTAACTCTTTATGTACCACGAAAACATACATATTGCACTATATAATAGTAAATGTTTTAACTATACATGTAATTCAAATTAAAGTAACATCAGTGGGACTATTGTTGCTGCAGATTAGATGATGATTAATTTATATTAGGATTGTAAGATGTTACTTTTATCAGAATGCATGCTGAATTGGAGTCATTTGCCAAACAGTTTCTAAGCGAGTCTTTAATGGTGTTCATCTCAGAAAATAATAACTGGCCAGCATAGGTTAAAATAGCATGAGCCAGATTCTTCAACCAGTTAAATGTGTGTCTGGGATCGAATTCAAATCCATACTTTCAAAATTTCGTTATTGGCATTTTTACTTATATGGCTTGTTAATCTTTGTTTCAATAAATTTTTCAATCCATATTGAACAAGATTGGAAATCAATCAGTTTCATTTCAAAGACAAGTTCAGTTTATCAAATTAAGTCACATGAGGTCACATAATAAATTTAAGAGTTTTTTCTATAATTCTTTGAACGGAGAAAATCTCGCTGGAAAATCCTTGATGGAAGAATCAATTACTGAAATAAATTCTTCTATAACTTTTTCTTCGTCTGGTTTCTCATGTACATCTAATACTTCATACTGAAATTTGTTATTTTGAACTAAAATGCAAACCGCATTGATTGATGACGTGCCATTGGTTCGCCATCCCTTGTATATGTATTTAGGGAGAGAGTTAACTAATAGTAGGAATTGAAAAACAATTTCAACACAAAAGGGAAGAGTGAAACGATTATTTTTTCGGAACCACAAATAAGAACCAATTTTTTTTTTTTTTTAATTTTTATTTATTTTCTTGGCTTTTAATTTTCCGTAATTTACGTGCATTGCAAAGAAATTGATTCATAGAGATATATATTTTTAGAATCTAAGTATATGTTTGTAAAATTAATTAGAAAAACGTTTCTGGGATGAGTCAGTTATGAAAGAAAGAAAGCAACAATTTCAGCTCTAATTGATTAATTTTATTTTTAACGAAGTTTTTTTCGCAAATATTATACATAAAAATGATTAATATGTTAAATAAATACCCTTATTTAGCAAAAAAAAGTACATTAATAGATTGATTATATTATGTAATCAATAATATAGAGAAACCGAAGAGATTATCTTAAATTATGAGGAAGATTGAGAAATAAAGAAAAAAGGATATTATATATAACAAAATTAATACAAATTATATGGATCAAAAAGCAGTCATTTAAATTTATAATAAAATCCTTAGTGATATAAATCTCCTATTATAAAAAAAATCCGGCGTATAACGCCCTTTAACAGAAAAATAAGATCGTTTTTACGGTTGGGGGATCCCCGGGGATAAAATGGTAGCTTACAAATAATGAGGTGGAAAAAGGGAAATTAGATTCAATGTCGAATATTGTTTATTTTTAAAGTTAAAAAACAATAATTTTCCCAAAAAAGTAATTTAAAAAGTATACTGTTTTTAAAGCCTGAGATAATACCTCGAATAAATGACTAAAAACATAAGAGAACTGTAGTGTAGTACATTTAGCCTTTGGGAAAGAGTTTGCGCGTTATACGGCGAATGTATATAAAAATTAAAAAATGTAGCTTGAAAGTACACAGATGCGCGTTATACGCTGAATTTTTTTTTTTGAGGGGGGAAAAACCCCCTCATTTTGCATTTATTTCCCCTCCCCCCCTCCTATTTTATTAAAAATATTTAAAAAAGGATAGTTACATTGTAAAATGTTTCTCTCAGCATTTATTTTGCTCCCCTTCTTTTTTTTTTTTTTTTTTAAAAAAAATGTTTTATAGAATGAAAGAAGCTATAGAACGTTTTTTTTTTTAAACGTTTTTCAGAACTTCATCAAAATTCTCACAAAAATATGTAGAAACAACGTTCTTTAATATTTCAGATCTTACATGTTTTTAAATATGTACCAGCCGGATGGGGTGCCGTTGAAAACAACATTATTAATGCTTAAAATCAAAAATATATAATTTCGCATGGAAAAGTATTTATTTTAAAGAAAATTCAAGTTTTTTCACCATTGACCCTATAATTTATGTTACAATAATTAAAAAAGCTTTAAAAAAAATTAAAAACAAAATTTTTAAAAGTCGTTATCGTGAAATGAAGGATTAGGAAAAAAAAGATGATCAAAAAATCATCATTTTTTATTATGATTGAATATTTTAATAATTTATATTGATTCCTTTCAAATAAAGGGAGAGGGGGCCCCGCACTACTGCGCGTCAACCCAATTATCCTGAAATAAATAAAATCACATCTTAATAAATGTAAATTAAAATACGTTTTTTATAACCCCTTTGCCCAATTTAAAACTTTTTTTTTTTTTTTAAGCACTTATAACATTTTCAAAATTTAGCCACAATAAAATAAAAAAAAGTTAAAGAGAGTTTTACTTTTTTATAATACACTATGTAAAATAGTTTATGATAAGAATTTTTAATGTTAAGTAAAATAATATTTACTACAATGCAACAAAATGTATATTGTTGTTACCAATGTCACCTGTCTGACGATGTCAGATCGTGAACAACGAAATTCATCTCGACTAAGGGCTAGATGTACGCCTTTCGTTAGCAGTGGCTTTGAGCACCATACAGGTGACAGTCCGTTTTGGCTCGGTTTCACCCCAATTTTCTGGGGGCCTTCCACCAACCCTCCCGAGAGGACTACTTGAGGCTCGATGACTAGTTAGAGTATCCCCATGCCGGAAAGGCACTATACATTTGCAAATATTCATGCCTTCTCCGGGATTCGAACCCAGGCTAATTTGACTATTTTGCGAATATAAAACAGTAGAATTCTTATGAAATTTATGTGCTATAAGTAAAATCTAACAAACGTACAATATTAAAATATTACAAAAAAATTTAGAAGTAATTTCTTATCTACAAAATAAAACTTAAACTATCTCATTCAACCAATAAATAACAGCTGACATTTTAAAATTTAATTACATGCTGATATTGAAATAATCGCAAAATTATTTGATCAAAATCAGGGAAAATGAACAATATAACAATAACCACATATTCTGCTGATTAGTACATGCACTGAACATAAAACTATTTAATTGTGCGACTTAACTATATATTCTATAGAACTGGGGTTGGCAACCTCTTTCAACTTTGGCGTACCAAATCATTCTATAAATATTATTCAGCGTGCCGCACTGTAGGACGTATTAATAAGGTGACCAATCGTCCTCCTTTAGGGAGGACAGTCTTCTTTTATAGATTCAGTCCTTCCTCGAAAAGTGTCCTTTTCAATATTTTAAAATTAATATGTTAATTTCTTTATTCAGAGATGCCAGGCTGAACTGTTACGCGTCATGTCGGATACATTATGAATTATTAGAGATATTAATGTATATATTTTTAACATAAATATATAATCAGGCATCTTCTATTTTCCAAAAAAAAAAACGATTCAAAAGAGTGAGGGTGAACATATTTCAGCTGTAGAAGTAAGTCTTATTTTGTGCGATTTTGTCCTTCAATAAAAATCACGATTTGAAGAAAAATATATTCTTTCAGTAATAAAAAGAAAATTGTCAAATTTGGAAGAATCAAATCTGGGCATAATGGAAAAGTTTATCAAAGAAGTGCAGAAATTTCACCAAACATGTTTCCAATATATCGAAAAATGGTCTGAAACAAATATCACAGGAAGTAACAGTTTTCAATTGTGTTTTTTGACTTCATCGAAAATCAAAATTGGGCAGATATAGAAAACTGTGTTGAAATTTTATCGGACGAAACGTCCGATATTAAAATCGATGACTATTGTCTGTTTGAAGATATTAGAAGACAAGTATGCATATATTTAAATTCTGATAAATTAGAACAATTTGAAAATCAGCATGTTGAAATTGGTAAAAGTTGGTGGAAATATTTAATCACTTCAGAAATTACCACACATTCCATATGAAAATTTAGTTATTCTTGCTGAATTTACGTTGTGCTGCCCTGGAACTAATGCAGCAGTTTAAAGAGTTTCTTCAATTTGTAATGAGTGTTCGACAAGCGAGAAATCAAGATTGAATGGAAGTACTTTATCTGCAGCATTTACCATGAAATTTAATATAAAGGATATATCTTGCTCCGAAATTTCTGATAAATTAGAAAATGATATATTGACGGTAAAAAAATCATTTAATGGAAAAATACCCGTTTAGGTAAATAAATAAAAGGATGTAAGCGTAATTAGTATATTATTGTTTTCATTAGTAAATATCTCATATATTTACGTTGTAATTTTTTCTTAAATTTTTCTTCCTCCTTTTCACCCAAAAAAAAATTGGTCACCTTCGTATTAAGAAACATTTCGATTCTAGCGATAAAGCATGCAGAGTTAAAGAATAGAGATCATTAATGTAGATGTGCAGTTTTATTATATATTAATTTTGTATAGTTTCACAATTCATTGATTCATTCATTTTGATTCATTGTCAGTAATAAATTTTACTAATTAATGATACTAATTTAATTTTACTATTTCACTCTAATTATAAAGGAATTCATAAATGAAGGAATATACTTACAAGATAAAGTAGTACAATCGAAATAAATAGTAATATTCCAGAGTATTAATCAATATTTAAAATATTAATCAATATAAAATAATCGCTTTCAAGACAGCTCGAATCTCTTCTCTCTCAATCCGAACATAAACACAGAATAAAATGATTAACTCAGAAGTGTTGAAGGGTTTCCATATTTGGCGCATTATCGCCAGTGCCATGTTCAGGAAAAAACTGGTAAACGAAAACCGAAAAATAGCAACCCTAATCCAAAAAGAAGAAAAAAGAAAACAAATTGTATAAAAAAAAATTTTTAAGTCATTTCTCCTACTTAGGTCAACAAATTTTTTTATTTTAGTTACTTTATATTAAACAGTTACAATTAATATAAAAATATTTGTTAACTGCCGTTTGTAAAAAATGCAACATCATGAAATCATCAGAATTCAATGAAGTTTAATGCACAAACTACTCGTATTAGTACAAATAAATGACAAAATTTTCAAAGCAAAAAAACAATATTAAGCGTCCGAAATCAGTTTTTGGTGTAGCGTTTGCATCTTGCGTTTTGCTTTGACGCGGTCTATAAAGTGTATTTTGTTGTAGTTATGCAGGTATAAGTATATATTCCGTATTTATATTATTAAGTTATAATAAATATTGTAGACCTTTTTCATAGCTTACCACACCTACGCCTTTGGGTAGACCGCAGCATCTTAAAAAAAATTAGAAGTAGCCCATACCCTGGAAAAGTCTGCTCACTCCTGCCTTAAAAAATATTCTTGGGTGGGGGAATTCTTGACAGTGGTGCAACATACACCCCCGCATCGTGAGGGGCCCAAGACCTGATGTTATGGTTTTTCAATCCTTTGTAAGGTATGCCTTCGGACTCAGAACTGCTGGGGGACCCTAATATTCTTCGTTACGCCACTGTCTGCATTCATTAATTTTCATTTCCATGTAGTAAATGTTCAATGCTATTATAAAGTGCGTACTTTTTCTTTGTTTAAGGGTATTAGTAAGGTGACCATTTCTTTTACAATGAAAAGGAGGACGAAAAATTTAAGAAAATATTACAACTTAAATATATGAAACGTTTTAGCAATTCAAACAAAAATACGCTAATTACATCTTTTTAATTATTATCTTAAACAAGTATTTTTCCATTAAACGATTTTTTTCTTTCTTTTTTCTTTTTGTCAACATATCATTTTCTAATATATTGGGAAATTCGGGCAAAAAATATCCTTCATACTGAATTTTACGGTAAGCACTGTAGCTAAAATATTAACTTTCAATTTTAATTTCTCACTAGTAACAAAAATCATTACCAACTGAAAAAACTCTTTCAACTGCAGCATTTTAGTTCTAGGGCAACACAATGTAAATTAAACAAGAATAATTACATTTTCATATGGAATGTGTTCATTTTTTTAAATGGTTTAAGTAATGTCACCCATATTTTACCAATTTCTCAGCATGTTGATTTTCCAATTGTTTTAATTTATTAGAATTTAAATATACATGCAGTCTTCTTTCTACTTCAAACAAACAATTCTCATCAATTTTAATATCAGGCATTTCTTTTAATAAAAATTCAATGTAATTTTCTATACCTGCCCACTTTACTTGAGACCAAGTCAAAAGATACCATTGAAAACTGTTATTTCCTGTGAATTTGTTTCAGACCATTCTTCGACATTTTGGAAACATGTCTGGTTCATCTCTGAATAAAGAGATCAACAAATCAGTTTTAAAATATTGAAAAGGAGGACACTTTTCGAGGAAGGACAGAACCTATAAAAGGAGGACGGTTGGTCTACTAATATTCTCCGTTACGCCACTAACTCTTGATTATATAACATCAAAATTCAGCGATCGAAGTGTAATAATCTCTCTTAAAGGTTGTATAAAATGTGCTATGATTGCTTTTTTAAATATTTTTATCATTCTTTTTTTTCTTTTTGCAATAAATTAAGTTACAGAAAAGAGAAGACTATCTGTTTTCATCAAATGAATGGTTTAAAAAATGCAATTTAAGGTTTTGAATTATTTATTCCCCTTTCTTTTTGCGCGAACATGAAACAAAAATTAAGTTATATACTAGATTACTGAAAGGCATGTGGGATTGGTGGCAGGTGCAAAAGTTATAAAGACACTCGCATATAAACTTTGTTATGTCTTGCTTTATTATGTCTTTGTTAATCTGGCTAATGCAGCGTTTCTCAAACTGTGGGGCGTGGTATCCACGGGGGTAAAATTCTTCAACGTTTCGCATTTGCTATAAGCTGGTTAAAGTGTAGAATAGGAGGGGCCTTTGGCGATGTCAATTTCTTTGGGCGATTTTCTTGTCCGAAATGAATTCGTTCTCTCACCATGACATCTAGATAAAAATCGCCAAATCCAAAGGTACCTCCCCCCTCCTAATCTACACTTAAGATAGGCAAACCGTTGACTTATTTTATCAATTTCAGAAATCTTTTTTTTTTCAAACGAAAGACATTTTCAACGAGATTTGAAAATCGCGTAACTACGGATTCGCTATATATTACTGTACTCTTAATTGGTTTTGGTGTAAATGCAGATTAGATTTATGAGATAATTTTTTTATATTGAATACAAATCCTTCATTTTTTATTGCTTTTTATGCAAAATATCTAAGTTAAAAGAGAATGAACGAAAAAAAAAAGCGTTTTCTGTAAATAAAAAAATATTAAGAAATTTTGAGTAAATAATATTAAATAAATAACATTAAGAAAATAAATTTCAATTTTTTATTCTTTCCAAAATTTTACTTGCCGCGTTAAACTGTTAAAAACCGAATAAGTTCATACAAGAAAGCATTAATATGAATTGTGGCTCTTCGTATAATACATACGTATATGTTACTATAAAATGCGATTTTAGTTATGATGAGTGTGAGTCGTAACGAAGTTTAAAAAATGAAATAAACAGGAAAAAGTAACTTAACTAACAATAATTATCTTTATCTGCTGAAAAAAAAATGAAAAAGAGACATTGTTTCGGAATACAAATATAGTATCATTTTACACGCACATCTGCCCACACGCCTCTTCTGAAGGAGATTTTTAAAATTAGAATTCTTTTGGGATTGGTAGTACATTAATTTCTCACTTAGAAGTAAAATCACTGTGTCAAGGAGATGCCTGAGATTTAACCCGGTACTTCTCGCGTAGGGTATGTCATACACAGTGGGGTAACGGAGATGATTTGGGCCCCCAGCAAAGTCAGGTTTGGGGCCCCAAAGCCGGATCTTACTTGGCGTCAGTTAGGATTTGGTCCCACTAAAATCCTGGGCCCACCCGCAATGTGGGGGTTGCAGGAGTGTATGTTACGCCACTGGTCATACCCACCATCTAACTTTTCAAACGCTCCTTTTTTGGAAAATTGATAGTTTCTCGTATAAGCTGACTTTAAGGTCATATCCTTTGAGGGGTCTTAGCTTGTAGGCGAATACTAAATATATTTTTTGGATACCGCTTCTTCGAGTATGTCATCCCCTGCGCTTGAATCGCCGTTACAGTTCTGAATGCCTGAGCAAGTTTTAAATCTTCCTTATACTATGGCGTATTATTGTAGTTATGATGAAGAAATGTGATATTTAAGGAATTTAATAGATACAGTATATAATATAGAGATATAGTACAACACAGTATTTTCGGATGAAAAATAACAAGCATGATTCCTCCACTGAAATCGATCCAGATTTAGAAGAGGGAGACACTGTTGAAAATTAATGTTTTGTATGTAGACACACAAAAACATTTGAGAAGAAAGTAATTTTAAAGGAGGCCACTGGTACACATCTTGTCCACTTTCAGATAAACTTTTGAAAAACAAAAAAAACTATTGCTGGAACAATAAAAGAAAAAAAAAATTCCAAAGAAATTAGGAAAAGTTTAAAGAATATAGAAATTTACTCCTATATGTTTAGTTTTAAAAAAATACAGATTAAAAAAATTAAGTTCCAATGGAAGCATCGTACCCCTTCACGACGAGATTAAAGGAGTGTATAAACAATGTACTGAATGCCAGTGGCGCAACGTACACCCCCAAAACCCCCACCCCATTGCGGGGGACAGGGACTCTAAGGGGCCCAAAACTTCACTGACGCTAAGTACGTATTTTGGTTTTGGGGCCCTAAACCTGAGTTTTCAGGGGGGCCCTAATATTCTCCGTTACGCCACTTGTTGAATGTCCTTATAAAAAGATTAGAAAAACTTAATTTACGTGGGAAAAATTTAATAAATATATTGTATTTCCTACTTTTCTTCCTTTTTAACTTTTGTATACAAATTTTACCGTAAAAAAACAGAATGTAAACACCCTTGGTTATGAGATACCCGGCGCGATAACTTTCGGTCGTTTTTTTCACGCGAGTGACGCAGCGTTAAAACCTTTTTAGGAAATATTTTTGAACTACTAGTTTCCCTGCAAAATGTTGGTTTCGATTAAAACAATTCACTTTAAAAAGAATCGTGTTTGAATTCTAATAATTTAAAACATACATTGTGACATCTCTCGCGTTCTTCTTCTAACATAACTCCTACGTTCTTCTGACCGCCACGATTAATGGCAAAACTTTTCCAACCCAATCCCAAGAGGAAAAACGAAGCAACAATGCAAATAAGATAACCTTTAAAAGGATAGAAAGTTTAGTGAGAAAGGATGGCAATCTTAGAGAAAGCTTAGTGTGTAACAGTTGGAAGTGAGTTTAGACGGCCTACTCAGGAATCACGGAGACGCCCACCTTCGTAAATATTTACAAGGAGTAAATATTGCACACGAGCACATCCGTCTACCTCAGTGCTTCTCAAACTTTCAATATACGCGACCCACTATTCAATCATCATTTTCATTGCGCCCCCTCCATACAACAACAATGTATCGAATTCAATAATACTATACTTTGACACTAAAGCTACAATACAAATTTAACCTCTTATGTGCAAAAGACATATATAAACGTCTCACTCAGCCAAAGCATTAATTTTCTGGACGTATATATACGTCTTTCTTAAGTACGATTTTTTCTGTGCAGTGCTATCCATAAAATTATTCCGAGGGATTTGGAATGCTGTAAAAGAGACCCTGATAGTATTTGCGAAGAACTTACTTATTTCAGATGATTTTTGCTTATTTATTTCTTTCCTCCTCCCCCTCCCCCGCAAAACATCAAAATATGCTCGTCTACGTGGTTAACGGGGGCATTTGGGAACGAATTGCGTACTTTAAAACGGCAGTTAAGGAATCAATTATAAACCGTACAGATTATCAAGATAAGTGTTAATATAAGCCCATGGAGTCACTGATAATTATCAAACTTGTTCTTAACTTAGTACTGTTAAATTAATAATAAAATATACATTGTACAGTACTGGTAGATTTATAATTGTATTATATCACTTTAAATGTGAAATCTATATTTTATTATATCAGAAAGTAATATGTTTGTTTACTTTCAGAAAATTAATAATTTTTTAAATAACTTTTAGTTTTCGACTTTTCAATATGCTCGCGCCCCCCTTGGATAGTTATTGCGCCCCCCAAGGGAGGCGCGCCCCACAGTTTGAGAAACGCTGGTCTACCTGAAAGTATCAGAATCATTGAGTCTTCAACCAAGGTAGGAGGATTATATTCTGAACGCTAGTTTAATATTGAAGCGAGATTAGGCAGATAATTAGTTATATTTTGATAAGTGATCTAATTGCGTGATCTGACTTAGTTAAACGGCCGTACTTTGGTTTATTCTCACTTAATATAAGTTTGTTCGTTATATAAGTAATTTAAGTTAAATTCTTAATAAAAGTCATATTAAGAATTATAGAATGTCTCATCCTTTCGACAATCCCACACCTCTAACTTACGCGGAACCCCCACGACATAGCTATCGACAGATGGCTATGTCACAACATTTAGTTTAAAATAAATTATCAAGAAAAGAAACGTCTTAAAGTGGTGGTTGAAATTTAGTCCAAGAAAATAAAATAAAAATAGTCAGATGATAAATATGTATCATGAAGGACACACTCTTTGCTATTCTAAGACATATTATAATTTCAATCCTATCTTCTCAATAATATTTATTACATTTCTTTCATTTCATTAAAATTACTTAAATATGTCCCTTTTTTTCATACGTAGCATTAGCTTTTTCTTCCTATAGATTAGTGATTATCAACCGTTCTGCCGCGGCACTGTTGCGTGCTGTCAAATTTTTGAAGAATGTCGCAAATTGTTTTTTAAATTATTAACTATACTATGTGAAAAAGAATTCAGAACCGGGTTATTCGACCATTTAATAGAAATAAGCTATTCTTAAAATTGTTATTGGCCATTTTGCAACACCAGAGGATAGTTATTAATTTATTTCCAAATTTAGATATAAAAAAATAGTTTGATTGGTTCTTAATCTATTTGTAATAACGGATACATTTGTATATGAATCAACTTTGAATGAAAAGGAAGAACTATTTTATTTCCCTTTGTAACAGTCGAGATTTAATTTCAAAACATTCGAAAGAGTCAAATAATTCATTTTGGATTAAAATTAGAGGCGATTATCACATAATAGCCAAGAAAAATCTTTATAAAATATTGTTACAATTTTCTACATCTTATTTGTGAAATTCAGCATTAATAAAAATAGAAATGATAAAAAAGATCGAAATTTTAAAATGTAGACGAAATGAGTGAGGCATTATCATTTTTACGATTTAATATAAACGAAAACATCAAACATCATCCAGATCAAATAACGTATGAAATGTATTATAATTAAGTCGTGGGGCCGTGGTAGCCTAGTTGTCAAGGTACAGGGTCGTGGCTGGCATGTCATGAGTTCGAGCCCAGTCCCACTAAAGACCCGGCGTGTAGGGCAGCGATTCTTGTTAAATCTGTCGAGAGCTCAAACGTCCTCCCGTTGGTGTGGTGTGGAAGTTAGGAGAGGGGGTGCCAGCTCAGGTGTCGTCCTCGTCACTTCACTTGGGAAAGTCCCCCTTGACATAGAGAAATACTTAAACAAAATGAAACCTTGTTTACAACGCAAGCTCTTCACGATATAAAAACGTAAAATCCCTTAACGATTTTCTAGATATTGGGCCTAATTTGTCCCCTCTTGCATTGGTCGTAATTTTTAAAATTTCGCAAATATGAAATTGCTTTTAACGGAGATATTGCCAAAGCATTTTTAATGATAAGTATCGTAGAAAAAGATAGAGATTATTTAAAATTTCTTTGGAATGGTAAAAATGAAGATGAACATAAAATTTTTAAGATTCAAGCGTCTTCTATTAGGACTCTGCTGTAGTCCAACAATTCTAGCGATGACGATAAAATATATTAAAAAATATGTAAATACAAATCCGAAAAGTTATAAAATGTTAAGATTCATCTTTATATGTAGACTATTTGTATTATGGCGCAGACACAATAGAAGATGCATACAGATTGTCAACAGAGACACGATTAAAATTTTCTTAGATGCTGGAATGGATCTGAGAAAGTTAAGATCCAATTCCTCGGAACTTAATTCTTTATGGATTGAAAAAGGGTATAATGTGGGATTGACTAAAGGGGCAAAATTTTGGGGCATGGTTTGGACCCTAGAAATAGATGACATAAAATTAAATTGACTCGTTAAGTTCAACTGAGATCACAAATGCCGAGAGCTAATGGGTGAAAGCTATTCAACGAAAACACTTTCCAAAAGAGACTAGATCAGCGACACTCAACCTGCGAGCCGCATGCGGCCCACCCAGCTTTTAAGTGGCCCGGTCATGGACCATTGCTCTGATTGATTGATTATTAACGTCGCACTGTTTAGCTACACGAGGGCTTTTGGTGACGGACCACGTAATTTTGAACCATGGTCAAGTGACGTGGACGACACCTGAGCTGGCACCCCTCTCCAACTACACACCACACCAACGGGAGGACGTTTCAGCTCTCGACAGATTTAACTGCATCGCTGCCCTACACGGCGGGTCTTTAGTGGTACTGGACTCGAACTCGTGACAAGGCAAGCCACAGTCCGATACCTATACCACTCGGCTACCGTGGCCACAGGACCATTGCTCTGAGAAATTGACTTATTTATAAACATTGTATTAAAAATTTGGTGACAAATTCCTTGACAAGAAATCAAATATATCAATTTTGCTGTCGGTGTCGTGCTGGTACGAATTGATATTTTTTTTATTTGGAACGGTTACGGTAAGTGATAACAGACAACGGTGGAATAGTGACAATTCTATGGATGGGACTATTTTTTAACTATCTCTCATATATATCGTTTCAAGACGATTGGGAGGTTGACTATTTTGTAGTGAAAAACAAACTTGGATCAGTAATAGTTTGATTTGTCACGAAAGTGCTGTATTTAGAAAAAAATACCAATAAACGGGAATTATTCAATGACACTTTTCCTCGAAGATCTCTTTCAAGAGGTGATAAATAGGCTTTCTTGAATAATCTTTGCAACAGCAACAAAGTATTTTGTCTGTGGTAATATCACAGCGGTAACAAAGATATCCTATGAAGTTTGTATCACTGGTATGTATTACTGGTAATCATATGAAACCGTTTACTGAGAGAGATGCTGAAATTGTGAAGGAGTGTTAACGCTTCTAATTTAGTTAGTGACAACAAAAAATAATGTATATAAATAATAATTAAAAAAAGCAAATAAGAGCTGTAATATTTTGATCAATTTTCCTCGTTTAAAATTTATAATGTTACCTTGGTCTTAAAAAGTATTTCGCCACTACCCCGTACCCCATTTATCCTAATGTTACGGCCCGCGTGAAATAACTAACATTATGTATGCGGTCCAGCAGAAAAAAGGTTGAGTACCCCTGCTCTAGATCAGGGGTCGGCAACCTTTTAGCTGTGATGTCAAGCCAATCTACCCATATGATTCAGCGTGCCACACAGCAGGACATTCTTGAAACAATTCGATTCCTGCGATAATGCATACAAAGTTACAGAATAGAGGTCAATAATATAGATTAATAGTTTTATTATACATTAATTTTGCATCATTTAAAATATTTATTGACATAAAAATAAACAGCATAAAATATAACTTTTTCTTCAACAAAAAAAAAAAATATGCAACATAAAATATAAGTCTTTCCCTTCATTATAGTTAAATAAAAAGATAAATAAAAGTTTTAATGCTAACCTAGTGCTTGCACAGCTCTACTTTCATATCGCAAAATCAGGAATATAATTTGTGGCTTTCAATTTGACACGAATGTAAGCATTCAGTTGTTAAACAATTTCTTTTCAGACTCGAAATATTTTTCATTTCAGGAAAGATTTTTTACTTAGATGTGTAGAACTAGAAGTTGAAAGCAGAGTACGCGTGCAATTTTCTCTCTTCATGACATTTAATGATTTACAAAATAGTTATAAATTTATCTCTTTAGAGTTTATCTTTTAGATGTTTTTATAACTCCGTAAATGACTATAATTCTGAAGATGTTTGTCAAATAAGGTCCATTAAAAATTTATCAACTTCCATCCATTGTAAAATTGACAAATTTGTTGAGTAGTGCAGAGTGCCACTGAGAATTGTACCGCGTGCCATAGGTTGCCGACCCCTGTTTTAACTGTTGTTTGAAATAAGTTTTCGTTTTGAAGCACTTAAAAACAGTTTCTGTGCTCTCTGATGTGCTAGCTGGAATATTTTGAGCATCCATTTTTCGGACATTTTCATGTTTTTAAAATATTTTCTAGGATTTCTCCATAATTTTTGCCGAATAATTCCATGTAGAACAGGACAGGATTAAAAAGGAAAAAAAATTCTGGTCAAATAAAAAATTAGCAATCACAGTCAACAAGTTCAATCAAAAATAATCACACCTAACAACGAGCCAAACTGTCGCAGGGAAACGACGAAATCAGGCCTTTCGCCAAATCCCTAAAGGAGATGATCAAATCACGCACGATGTTAAAATAACGTCTCTTCGAAGTCTTTTCCCTGTTGTAAGTTGAATTAATTAAATCCTCGAACTGTTATAGTGAAATAATGAAATGAACGAGTCAGCATTTCCAGAACTGTTTTCGATTTCTTCCCACCTTTACCTCCCCCCTATCTCCTCATCCGAGCCAGGCAGCGCCGGGCTTCTGACGTCACGCGCACATATTAGCGCTCAAATTCTATGGGAGAAAGGTCGCAAGCGTTTTTATTATTGTTATCTATCTTTTCTGTTTTATTAAGTACCAATTGCCAGGGTCGGATCGTGACTTTTGGGGGCTCTGGGCTAAGAATATCTGAGGGTCCCTCTAAATAATTAAAGTTTTTGCCATTTTCCTAAAAAACATTTTTGGTGGAAAAATTTAAAGTATACGAAATTTAAGGGTTTTTTTATAAAAATCATTGTGTGCGATTTTTGATGTGTGGCTCGAGTGCACCATAATCTTCCACAAAAATTTTCGATTCGCATTATTATTCAATGAAAAAACTTTATCTCATATTGAAACAAAATTCTTCAGTTGCTTATAAAAACCATTAGAAGTCCATTTAAAATAGGGAATTTTAAAAAGGTTTAAAAGACATACAAAATGATTATTTACGATACGTAAAAAAGGATTCTAATAACAATAACTAGGCTAAAAATTGAAACAAAATGAGGTTGTGATAATTTTGCTTTGTGACTATTAATAAATGAAGAAATCTGTTATTGTTAAATATTCAGTTTGTGTGTAGTGCTTAAACTGTTTGAGAAGTTTCATAGAAAATGCGTTAATTGGTATGCATGTTTGTATAAATGTAGTTTATCGTACAAGCAACTACCATCAATGATGTTATGTGCTGCAGATTTTCGAATAACTTTGTTTTTGGAAATGAGTCTAGAAATTTAAATACTTATGTGAGACACTTGCAGCTGATAAAGGGTTAAAATATCGTTTGGAGTAATTTTTTTTACGTAGAAAAAATATTCTGTTTGATAAAATAAATTCAATTTTTTATTTTTATTATATAAGTGGAAAAACACCTGCCAAATTAGTAATTTCATTGAGCTGTATTGCTTACTGTATTTTTATAAAGCGCTTGAGAAAAGAAAATAAAGTTTATAAAAAGAGTAAAATTGTCCGTTCGATAAAGTTAACTCAGAAGGAAAAAAACAACAAATTTATAGTTAAAAGAAATGTAAAAAAAAATCAACGTCTGAACTCCGTGTAAAAGTTTCTGTAAAATTCAATCAATTGTTTTCCTGTTTAATTTCACCCAAAACATTGGACGAGTACTTAGAACAGCTGGTTAAGGGTATCCGACTACTTGGGACAACTTTTTTTTTTAAATGGAGATATGGAGATTTTTTGTGGTTTTAGATTTATCTAATACATTTTAAGAAAAAGGGCTAAAATTAAGAAAAAAAATTATTACTCCTAAAATGGGTAAAAATTTTCAAAAAATAACATAAACGGAGTCCCTTCTGTACCAAAAGTTTTTACACTAATTTCAATTTTTCAATTCTGATGAGTTGCTATGCTATTCATTTTTGAAATGACCTTAAGGAAAAGAGATATGATAATTTTTACAAAAACTAGAGCACTCTATCTTAGTTATTATATGAAATTGCTTTAAAAAAACAGTGATTATATTCACATAAAGAACTGTAAATTTTGTAATAAAACAGTGATTGATAAATCTGAAGGTTAAAACACTTCTACTGTTATACAAAACATACACAAAAAATTTCAGAGAATTATTTTTAAAACTTTTTGAGCAATCGCTGTCCCCGTTTGAGCTTTTCGAAAAAAACAAAAAAACGCATTTTAAAATTTGACATCTTATGTAAAGTTATGGCCTCTGCTTTTACTAAAACACTTGTAGTTTTTGTTCTGACGAACGGAAAATAAAAACCTTGGTATTTTTATAAAGCTAATAAGATGACCTATAAAAGAAAATAATTAAAAGAATTTGTCAATTTTTTAAAAACAAACATGATTTTAGGGTAGTTGGATACCTTAAAAGGACATTCTGCAAGAAGTGTACATGAATCGAAGGAATAGAAAATTAAGACTTAGTTCACTAAAGTCAATGATGATGAAGCTAATATTTTATCGGAATCATATGTTGTTTACACTTGAGAGTTTTTTTCCCATTTTTTTATTCTAATGAGCATACAAAAGAATGGAGAAAGGAAATTTAATCATGACATCATATTTGATACAGTGTATCACGGTAGTAAAATGAATTAAGAATGCAAAGCGGTCTCAGGGGAGTTAAATTTCTCTAGAGGGCTGAAAATATAAACAATATTCAAATATATTTTATTCTTTGAAATTAAAATTAAATAATTTGAATCTTTTACACATAATTTATAAAGGAATGGGGCTTCAGAAAAGTGTAAAATGTTTCAAATATGACCATAATTTTAAAAATTATAAGCATATGAAAATAAGAAACATTTCCATAAGAATTATTAATTAAGTTTCGCGTTGCCCATGCTATTTTCTAAAATAGTAGCTTTAATTATATACTAGCAATAAGTTTATTTATAAAGTTAAATGTATCCTTATTACATTGTAGTATTTTTATTTGAATAGAATAATAAATTATATTTTTTAAAAACATTTAAAAAATAACATTAAATTTTTTAAAAAAATATTTTGAAATACAAAAGATATATTATTCTTAAATTAAGGTATCCGACTACGTTCGGGGAACCGTGATTTTCAAAAATCGCATAAATGGATAATTTTCAGTATATTTAGTGTCACTTAGACTAGAATACATGTATAAAATTGTTGTAAGGACATTATGACAAAAAAAATTATTTAAATATACTATTTTGGCAAAAAATTAACTTAGAATAACCTTTTTTCAAAATGTTCTCCTTTTATAAAAAATGTTTCTATAATAAAAATATTTTGTGTGTGTGTGCTTATATAAAGTGAAGACTTCTCCAGAGAGTCTGAACTAGGAGTTTTGAAAAAGTCACATTATTTATCATAGTTACCACCCATTGAAATAATTATCGGCGTTTTTTTCTTAAAATTTGTCCACTCTGTTGTGTAGTAAAATATGGATAAATCCACTTCTAAGTTATATATTTCAAAAATTCTAGTTCAGACTTTGTACAGAGGTCTGAGCTATATACAAGCAAAATATTATTATAATAGAAGCATTTTTCATAACAGGAGAATGTTTTGAAAATGGGTCTTCCTATGTTCATTTTTTGTCAAAATATTGTACTTAAATACGTTTTTATTGTAATAATATTCTTAAAACAATTTTATATATGTTTTCTAATCTAAGTGACACTAAATATCATAAATATTGTATTACCCATTTATAAGCTGTTGCAAAATCGCGCTTCTGAACGTAGTCGGATACCTTAAGTAGGCTTTAAAGAGTATGGTACATTTTATACTTCTATGTAGTTTTATACATCAAAGGGACTACTTTTTTTAGAAAATAGCGTGAAAAACGCAAAAATTACTTAATATTTATTGCAAAATTATTTCTTATTTTCATATTCTTATAATTTTTAAAGCTATAATTATATTTCAAACATTTCGTACTTTTTTAAAGCCATAATCCTTTGTAAATAATGTGTAAAAGATTTGAATTATTTAATTTAAATTTAAAAGAATTATACCAGTTTGAAAATTGTTTATATTTTCACCCCTCGAGACAAAATTAACGCTCCTGAGACCCCTAAAGACTTTTAAAACACTTGGCGCGAAAAGCGGCCGATTCGACAAATCAACCAATAAATTATTAATTATTTATTTTGTTATGAGCAGAATTATCCTAAGAACATAAAAAAACCATGCTTGTGCATCCGGAATTCAGATTAATTTTAAATAAAACAAGTCATAACGATGCGCTAGAATTATGTGGTGAAATATGATTGCAAAGTTTATCTATCTTATTCAGCAGACATGCATGATGTTCTAAATGAGGTAAATATACAAAATGCGCATATTATTAAAGTGACCATTCTTTTTACAATGAAAAGAAGGACTAAAAATTTAAGAAAAAATTACAACTTAAATATATGAAACGTTTTATTAATTCAAACAAAATTAACTAATTACGCTTACATTCTTTTTAATTATTATCTTAAAAGTATTTTTCCATTGAATGAATTTTTTGTCAACATATCATTTTCTTATGTATCGGAAAGTTCGGGGAAAAAATATCCTCCATACTGAATGTTACGGTAAGCACTCTGTAGCTAAAATATTAACATTCAATTTTGATTTCTCACTCTAGTCGCTTCACAAAAATCACACACACATTACCAACTAAAAAAAAACTCTTTCAACTGCTGTATTAGTTCCAGGGCAGCACAACGTAAATTCAACAAGAATAATTACATTTTCATATGGAATGTGTTTGTTTTTGAAATGGTTTAAGTATTTTCACCCATCTTTTACCAATTTCAACATGTTGATTTTCCAGTTGTTCTAATTTATTAGAATTTAAATATGCATTCAGTCTTCTTTCTTCTTCAAACAGACCATTGTCATCGATTTTAAAATCAGGCATTTTATTTCGATGAAAACTCAACACAATTTTCTATATCTTCCCAATTTACTTGCGATTAAGCCAAAAACTACCATTAAAACTGTTATTTCGTGTGGTATTTGTTTCAGACCATTTGGACATATTGGAAACATGTTTGGCTCGTCTCTGACAGAGATTAACAGATAAGTATTAAAATATTGAAAAGGAGGATAAGTAGAAGGACACTTTTCGAGGAAGGACAGAACCTATAAAGGAGGATGGTTGGTCACCTTACTAATATTCTCATACGCCATTGGTCTAATGCAAGGGTCAGGAATCTTTTAGCTGTGGTGTGCAATACCAATCTACCACTTAGATTCAGCGTGCCACACAGTAGAACACTTTTGAAACAATTCCCGCGATTATGCATGCAGAGTTAGAAAATAGAGGTCAATAATATAGATATTTACAATTTTATTATATATCAATTTCCCATCAACTAAAGAATATTTCTTAAAATAAATATAAACAGCATAAAATATAACTATTTCTTTAACAAAAATGAAACAAAATTCAGATTGTACATATATTATGCATTTTTAAACATATTTATTAAAATAAGCAAAAATAAAAAAAGAATTCAAATTGCACATGTATTATGTAATTTTAAACATTTATTAAAATAAGAAATAGACAACATAAAATATAAGTATTTCCCTTCATTGTAGTTAAATAAAAATTTTAATGCGAACCTACTGCTTGCATCGCTCTGCTTTTATATCGCAAAATCAGACGTATATTTTGTAACTTTCAATTTGACGAATTGACAAATTTATAGAGAAGTGCAAAGTGCCACTGAGAATTGTACAGCGTGCCACATGTGGCACGCGTGCCATATAAGTTGCCGACCCCTGGTCTAATGATTGCAATTCCACTCAAATTGAGATCCGTAAATGTGTTTGTTAAGTATAATGGACTATTGAACTTTTTTTGTTTATGTGAATTGGATCTCGATATATTTTGGATTTCCAGAAATAAAAATCGGCACAGCATGGAATTGTTGATCATTTTGAGAAATTTTGAGCATTCAAAGTAGTACAGAAAATATTTTGTTCGTTAATACTTCCAAATTATTTCAATTCAGTGTTACAAATTCTTTCAATTCTACTAAAATCATTGCGGATTGATTATGTTTTGAGTTTTCAGAGTTCTCACATAGTTATTTAATTAATATTGATTTCAAGAACAATTTTTACTTTAAAAAATAGTTTATAAAACTTAGAAGCTTTATCTTAAATTTTTCCATTTGAGAAAACGCCATAGTCAAAACGCTTTCAGTTTGCTATGAGAAACAATATTTCGAAGAGATGGAATACTACTGAAAATGATATATCTAAAAATCAACCCTCAGCTGATACTGCAATTAAGACTTCCGAATACAAGTATTCTGAATTAAAGAACTGCAGATAAAATTGATTATTTCCTTTTGAAGTACCAAATCCCATTATACTAAACGTATTGCAGTACTATATTTTAGTATTTTAAAATCGTACAACAAGACCTAAACTTCCTAAACTGCCCCCGATTTAAAGCTGAAAAAAAATCAAATTGTATGAACAAGCCTGGCTATTTTTCTTAAGTTGGTATCATTATTATTTTGTACATAAATGATTTGTGCTTGAAAACTTACTTGGAAACGTATGGTTAATATTAGGTTAAGATTAAGCCAAATAACATGTCCTCGTAACAAATGCTATCAATATTTTGCAAAAATATATTTTGAATTAAAAATATTATTTTCAGTCATATTTAATTAGAATAATGTTTTAACATAGAATATACATTTGAAAATAACATATTAAAAAATTAAAGCTTTGCGGGAAGTTTTTGGGTTGATTTGTCGAATCGGCCGCTTCTCGCGCCAAGTGTTTTCTCGCCAAATCGATAAATGCCTTAAATCTGGTAACCCTTCTGAATTTGTTCTCCAGTGAAGGAGAAGTCGTTTTTGACAAAAACGCGCCAAATACGCGATTTTTCTAAATTTGGCGAAGAAGCGGCCGATTCGACAATTTCACCAGTTTTTGTTTCGTGCCTTTACAAACTTTAAATGCGTTTTTCTCAGACTTCCATTTTTGGAGCTATAAGTGTTTTCTAATCCCAAAAGCTTTTTATCTGTTCAAGATAGAGCCTTGAAATTTTTTTGCATACACTTTCAAACGTATGTTCTATAAAATTTAATGTGGATTTAAGGCTGAGATCTCTAGTTATTTTTTTTAAAAAAATTCTTAAGTTATTATTTGAAAAATTTTCGTGAATTTCCAGGTTTTCCTAGAAAAGTAATTATTAAAAATCAACAAGAGAATATAGATTTTCAAATCCATACTAACTTTTGTTTACTATAGTCTAAGAAACATAAAAATTACCAAAATTTTTTGAAAAGTGAGCATTTTATAAAAATTTGAAAAAACTTCAAAAATTGTTAAATAATGGCTGGTCAAACTTGACTTTTTACTTCCAGAATCAACTTAATATAATTAATAATATAATCTGAATATAAAACATAAATTATTTTTACCTTTGCTGTCTGTAAGGTCTTTGTTGTCAAATATTCACGAAATAATCACAAGTACTATCAATCACAAGTATTGTAGTAATATTAATATATAGCGCAACAGAAATAACGTTTTTCAGACTTCGCTAAAAAACGTGAAATGTATAAGAGGGAGGGGAGTGAGTGTGCAGTTTTATGGCGCCAAATTTGGCTGAACTGCGCCAAAATATCAAAATTTTAAGAACGCATTAAAAAAATGCACATGTGCAGAAATAAGGGGGACTCAAGACGCCTGTAAATTCGAAAATCAAATCGATGTTTTCCAAACACATTCAGCTGCCTCTGTGGTCTATAATAATAACAGTGATGAATTTTTTATCATCCTTTTTCAAATTCAGAGTTTTGTTTTGTCTTGCGAATAAGTAGTCTCTTTGGGATTAAAAAAAAAAAGTAACACTAATTAAAACATACATATCTCAATGTTGACCGATTAAAAGGTTTGGTTGCACTGCCTCAGAGAACAGCTAATATGTCATTTTGAAAACATATTAGAACGCTGATTTCATGAAATGTCGACTAGCATTTAAAATGGAATCTGATTATCTGTAGAGGTACTAGTTAAATTTTAATAAAAAGTTGACAAAAGGTTCCGATTATCGGTTCAAAGCAAAAACCAAATTTCCTTAAAATCATAGATATTTTTTTTATATGAGGTTAGCTCCTACTTTTGTGGTTTACCGCCAACTTGGCAAATTAATTTTATTTTCGAATGCGAACGAAACCTCTCGCATTTTTGAGTTTCCCGATCAGGGAAGTGGGGATTATGTCTAGAAGTTCGGCTCCATTTTTAAAATATTCTGTCATTTGTGAACTCATATATCCTCGTTCCGTGTTCTACATTCGCGTTGTTGTATTCCAAAAAACATTTTTTCAGAATTCGATTTTTTTAGCCTATCATAAATTTCGCGGTTTCTTGTATTCCGTGTTTTTGTTACTGATGAGCTTTGGGAAAATATTTATTAGGATAGGATGAATTCTACATTTATATTCAATAACATTGTATATAATTTTATTTACAAAATTTATTACAATGTTTTCTCTCCCTGTTTATTATCTAACTTAATTTTATAGTGAGGTTATTTATTTCTCTCACTTAATTTAGTATATGTTTAACCAGGCACCTCACTCGCGAAAAAAACGACTTTAACTTCCCGCGCAGGGTATCAGATACCCAAGGGTGATTACATTCTGTTTTTACCTAAAAATTTGCATACAAGAGTGAAAAGGGAAGAAAAGTAGGATATGCAATATGTTTATTACACTTTTCACACCTAAATTTAGTTTTCCTGTTATTTTTATTAGGGCATTCACACAGTACGTTGTTTATACACTTCTTTAGTCTTCGTCGCGACTGAGTATGATGTTTACACTGAACCTCTTAATTTTCTTTTTTTTTTTTAATTTCGTAGAAGCAATGCTTGCTGGGATTTTACATCCTTCTGTGTGTTAATCGAAATTCAAAACTCTTCAGAAATCAGCGTCTGGTTTGATGTCTAGTAGGTGGTTTCTGACTACTTAACAAAATAATTTGAGCATTTATTGTCGCAACGTTCAACAACATAAAAAATATTGTCATAGGCTAACGATTAAATTTTCTAGCCATTGAATATAATGTGGTCATTTTATCAAGGATGATAATTATTCCCTATGTTAAATTATTTGGATAGCTTTCAGTAGAGGAATCATACTTGCTGTATACGAACTTTATACCTTCATCATCCCTTTTTCTCATCATCCCCGCGAAGAGACTATTTTCATCCAAAAATACTGTTGTACCCTATCTGTTAAATACTGTATCTAATAAATTACTTAAATATCACTTTTCCATTTCGCCCTTTAAAAAGAGGATTTTTTGCGCAGTTATCAGTAAAACTATTTCAAAATTTTGGGAATCAAAAATATATTGACAGTGTTTGAGAGTGGGATTTACTTATTTGTGTCTTTCCTTTCCCCCTCAATCAATAGACAGCATATGCGCTCGCCAATGGTGGAACTGGGGAGGAATCGCGGTACTTTTAATCGGCAGTTAAGGCGTTGTATCTAAAGCTACAACAGTTGCAACTTTTTGTGTGAGTTGTGTATTATCAAAACATAAAGAAACCTTTCGCAGACGGAGAAATTATAAAAATAAATAAATAAAAACGTCTCTGGAAAACGGCTATTCATTATTTGATTCATTCAAGGACAAAAATGAAATTATTTTCGCTATTAGAGACATTCAAATTTCACGTAGAACTATCACACGAAGTAATAGAATTGATTAATTCTGATCTGGTGGATCAGCTGACCGAAGATATTATTTATCGCATTTGCTTTTCCTTGAAGAATAGTAAGCAATGAAGTAGAACGCCGTTTATCCGAACGTTTATTATCCGGAGCGTCAAATATCCGGACCAGTTTTTTTGTCTTCAACTACATGTACTGTAAATGAAAATGCATGGAATAAGTGGGCCAGATTTAGAAGGCAAAAGAGACTTCAATGACGACCAAGGGGAGGGGAATACCGACTTTGTTCAATCAATTCCAGGATTTCAAGAATGCGATAAAGAAGATGTAGAAACCTGGATGTCAGTAATGCAGAAGACTGTGGGTTTCAAATGCAAAGATGACGAGATTTGGGCTTTCGTGCAAAAAGGGAACCGACCGTCGACGGGGTGAAGCAGGACCAAAAAGACAATGAAAGAGCAAGGGTCCATCAAAGTGGCGTTTTTTTGCGTTAGAAAAAGTATGGGGTTTTACGAAAAAAACCAGAGTGTTATCCTCTCAACTCGTTTCAAGAGAATCAGAGCCTTGCAGGAAAACAAAAAGGGGTGAAGGTAAACGAAAATAAGTGTTTTTTTCCACAAAAAGATAAAATTTGAAGCCCTATTTTTTTTTTCCAACAATTTTCCCCATGTGATGATTTTCGATATTCGTATAGTGTCCGGTTTCTATACGCATGGGTCGTATTCCGGTTTTTGGACCCCAACAATCGCGTATCGAACGGTGTCCGGGCCCAATAGTTTGGGTAAACGACGTTCTACTGTATTATTCTAAAAGGTGAAAATCACTTTTTCAAGGTGAAATTTTTTACTTATTTCAAAAATAAAGGGAGAAAAAAATTGATTTATAAAATTGTATCGATGGAATTTATGAATCCCACAGCGACCGGGACGTCAGTGGATTTCTGGATTTGTATCAGAAACGATGACTTGCCGCATTTTTCTTCAGCATTATTCACCACTCAGGCCTTCGTTGTAAAATTCTAAATACCCTACAAAAAAAAAAAGGGACCAAGAAAGTGCACAAAAAAGAAACGAAATTTACTTACTTGCACTTTGATATAAGAAATGATTGAAAATCAAAAAAAAAAAGGATCATTTATTTCAGAGAAAAGGCAAAAGAAAGAAGATTTAATACCCTTTGAACCCCTTATATAGGGCGAATGCATGATGGGTATGATCGGGCATTGGGCTAAAGTTTTGTTTAACGCGTCGCCAAACTTTTGACCTCAAGGACTAGAAAATCATAATTTAAATCCCGCGGACCCAATGAATTTTATAACTTTTACGAGTTTTTTAATTGAATTATGTTTCAATGCATCTTAAAACATAACTTAATGTAATGGTAAAATATATTCCCCCTTTTTTTGAGGACCAGCGATATTTTCTCACGGACCACCCCTTTGGGGACCTCGCGTAGATGTCTTGAGACATTTGTTCCATAGCTGTAACCTTGCCTTAGTTCGTTCAAACTCGTGGATGCCCAACTCGCCGTCCCGGATCCCAGATATGCTGATCGGAAAAAAATCTTGGGAATTTGGGGAGACCGGAAGGGGAGTAACCGAGCGGAACAGTTTTGTGACACCCCCCTTTCAGGGGAACCAAGCATTGTCTTGTTGAAAAATGGTTCCTGAAGCGTTATGAGTACAAACACTTTGTTTAAAAGGATGCCCCGGGAAAACCGCTGGACTGTCCTGGGGCCACGGATCAATCTGGGTGACAGGTTTGTGGAAAAGCACCCATCCACACCCCAGCTGGGGGGAGCGGGGGGTCACTTTAAAGCAAAGGCAGGAGGAGGCTCACCATGGGGTCTCCAAACACGAACACAACATACGAGGAGATTGAATCGGGATTCGTCGCAAAAGATGACCGGTTCCATTCCACGCAGTCCAGTTTCTCCGTGCGTGGTACCACCCAAACAGAGGGTCTATGGTGGGCGCGGGCAGCACAAGAAAGGGGTGCCGCGATCCCAAATGTCCTTCAAACAGTTGTTCGTATGGTTCGAAAAACATAGGGACCCAGTGAAGGAAGCCCGGCCTGGGGCGCCAAAGCAGTTGGCTGTACACGTATTTCAGATGTGGAGGTCTTCGACTACGGTCTTTCGAGGGCGTCCTGAGCCTAGCCTGAAATGACATCTCTTTTCCACGGTCCAACGTCCCCACAACACAATCAGAGGGCTTAATTGACAATCCCGCCTAGCGGGGCCACCCGCCCATCATACCGATCATTCTCCCCTTTTAAACTGTGACAGCCGCTCTATTGTCTTCGAAAAACCGAAGGATGTCTACCCAGATCTTTTTTTTGTAAACGATTTGAACTCAAACAAGCTTTGGTTACCTGTTTTATATTCGGAGGACGACGTTAAACGCCCCCACCAGATATACGTAATGCGCAATCACGCTGCATTTTGATCATTTGCATATTTCTCCGAAAAAAATTTCATGCCAAGTTTTTCCCCTTTCATCCCCAATTTTTTTTGGGCACTAGTTTTTGTCCGTGAGTGTATACTTTATATCATGGGAACCTGCAGGAAGATTGTGAACTGTGTTCGAGGAAGAAGTCTTTTGAGAAGAATGTTTCGCGGGTCCAACTAGAAGAAAACGAATCTGATTACGGGGAATCTTTGTATCATGCAATGGTTCGTTGGTTAAGTCGGGGTAGTTTTTTCACAATAATTCAGGGCCCTACTACAGGAAGTTAAAGTTTTTTAGAATTAAAAGATGAAGCGTAGATTGTGTGAACTAAGTGATGATGTTTTGATGGATTTAGATTTTGTTTTCGAAATAACACTAAATGAATTGAACTTACAACTGCAAAAGGGAAAATTAAACAATAGTAGAATTGATTGGATTCAAAAACAAGTAAAAGCTAATATATTCTCAGTTGAGGAAGAATGAATTAAAAAATTTCAAAATAGTTATGAGTTGGTTAAAAATGGAGGTATATATATTCATTGAGCAAAGAGAAATATTTAATGATGCAATAATAAAAATGCACTCCAAATTTGACAGAGCTTTTCAAGAATTTACCAGACTAGAGCAAATAGTTGCATTCATGTGTTAACCATTTGGCTAATGTAACTCAAAATATGTTATATTATCTTTATCTTTTGGAAAAAGAAGTTTTTCTCCTTCAAAATGAAGCAATTTTAAAAAAAAATAACTTTTGGAATCTAAAGGACGAAGCAAAGTATCTTAATTTTAAGAAGCTGCATTTCATTTAACATCGTTCTTTTGCACTACCTACCTGTGTGAATCTGAATTTTCAGCGATGAATATAAATTAATGTTTCCGGGCTACGTTCGAAACGATGATTTAAAAATTTGGGAACATGATAACATTTTGAATTTAAAAGTATAAAATGGTTTTTGGAAATTTTCAAAAAAAATTTTTAAATACAAATTTGGCAAAACCTTTGAATAACTTTTTCCAAAACTCCCCTTTTTTAAAAAATGTTATTAAATTTTAAAATTTTGCCTGTATATAGTTTCTACAGAGGTCAACTAGAATTTTAGAAAAAATTTACATTATTTTCAGAGTTACCACCAATTGAAAAAAATTATCGGCGGTTTTTTTTTAAAATTTTCCCCCCTTGTCGTAAAACATGGATAAACCCCCTTTAAGTAATATATTTCAAAAATTTTAATTTAGCCCCTTAGAGGTCGAGTATAGACAGGCAAAAAAATTATTACAATAGAAGCATTTTTAAAAAGGAGAATATTTTTAAAATGGGCCTTTATGTTTATTTTTTTCAAAATATTGTTTAAAAAAATTTTTATTGTAATACTATTCTTAAAAAAAATTTTTTATACATTTTCTAATTGGTCCCAAAATCATAAATATTATCCATTTATAGTTTTTTTAAAAACACGGTTCCGAACGTAGTCGGATAAAATTAAGACAACATATCATTTCACAGACGACCCTTTTGGGGAAACCCAAAAAAAAAGTTGTAATTTGCGACGAGCAAAAATAATAATTTAGGCAGGTAATTTTTTGGGCCATTAAACCCCCCAATAAATCCCCGTTTTTCTTCGGGGAATGGCCCACGTGTCTTTTCTTTAAAAGACCTCTGGGTTCTTTGGGGGCCAAAATTAATGGCAATCTTTTTCCCAAACCAAAACCTGAAGCGAAATGTGAAGTTAAAGCAAATAAGATAGCTTTTTAAAAAAAGGTTTGTAAGTCGTATGGCAATTTGGGGAATGTTATTTTGAAAGAGATACAAGGGGGGTTGACAGCCAATTGTGAAGTTACCTTTAAGATAAACCATTAGGTCAAGGGGATTAAATTTACCCGGGCCCCGACGCCCTTTTTATAAGATTGAAACAAAATTGGGTTAAGGTAGGATTGATTATTTGATATTAGGACTTTTTAAAATTGACGGGGGAGGCGAAAAAATTATAGTGGTTGTTAGCGATTCGGTTTAACATTTCTGTGTGTTTGTTCAAAAGATTCCCGCAAAAAAAATATTATCAAATTGTTTGAATTTAAGTTCCATTTTTAATAAAGACATATTAAGAATAAAAAAAGCTATTTTTTTCAAATCCTCACCTACCACGGGACAAACGAAGAAACGGTCACCAAAGGGATGTGGTTTCCCAGTGGCGCCCAACGCGATTTAATTTATGTGACCCCGGAGTAGGGGGCTTGAGTGGGTTTGGTGTTTTACCAGAAGTGTGCTTTTCCGGGTTGGATAATGTGGCCGACTTTTTGGAAGCCATAGACAATCAGATAAAATTACTAGAAATACCCAGCGATTTGGCATGTGCTTATTTGAAATGTCATCTCCGGGGAAGGGCCCAAAATTGGTATCAGATATTCGGATCAGTGTTAGTACAGGATACCGCCACGGATTTCGCGCAGCTAAAAGCAGAATTATCAAAAGCATTCCCTGCCATACGGAATAAGAAAGATTTAGAAACTAGGTTTTATGCGAATCAGCAGAGAAAAGACCAGGAGCCAACGGATTTTGTTTACGATTTATTAAAGTTGCATCAAAAACTAGAACTGGGGATGTCGCAGGTGGACTTGGTAGATCACATTTTTGTTAGACTCGAACCACAAGTTCAAGATTATGTGGAGGTTCGAAATCCACAAAATATGGTAAAACTTTTGGAAATCTTAGCTAAATTTGAAGAGAGGTATTCTTGCAAAGCAAAGCGGGGTTCGCGGAATGGTGATAATGTGGAAAGACGAGGTTGGAATGAGCGTAGGATGTCTAATGTTGGTGATAATCGCAGAAATTGAAGAAATTCAGAAGTTGGGCGTAGACCAAGTAATGGCAGAAATGATTATAGGGGTAACTAAGAGAATGGCCGTCAAGGAAATAAGTGGTTCGAGAGTAGGAATAGATTTCAGAACGATGACCGCAGATTCAACGATAGGGATACCAATTTAGAAATGGAGATCGAAATGATGATTTTAATAGAGGGGACCGCAGAAATAGGGGTTCGAGTGAGAATTTCAGTCGATACGATAGGATGCAAAGGGGACGATTGAATGTTTTGAAAGTTAGTGATGTTCAAAGTAATCAAAAGAACTCGGCAGTGGATATACCGATTAAACTTTCTGTCATATGTATGTCTCCAGTGAAACTCCCATATGTTCCTATTTTATTAAATGAAACATTTATGAAAGCGTTATGGGTCACTGGAGCGGATAAGTCATTTATATCTGAGGAAATATATAAAAAATATTTTTTTTATAAGCAAGTAAAAAAATGGCGTGCTCGGGTGATCACAGCACAGGGAGCGAAATGTCGAAATGTAGGAATTGTAGAATTGAATGTTCGAATTAGGGAGTTTGAAAAGCCTTGGTTGTTTCATGTGTTGACAGATTTGGAATACCCATGTATTCTCGGGGTAGATTTCATAAGTGGATCAAAGATTGTTTTGGACTTTGATCGAAAATCATTAAAGATTCCCGATTCACAAATAGATACGGTGGTTAAAACATTTGAGGAAGGAAATGTAGAAATAGATCTGTCTAAGACAAAGTTGGAGGATAACCAAAACAGGAGTTACAAGATTTGTTTAGTAGTTTTAAGGGATTGTTCTCAGATAAACCAGGGCTTACTCATGTTTTATACCATAAAATTGATACGGGAGATAGTCCACCGGTTGTTTCTAGGCCGTACCGATACAATAGGCAGAAACAAGCGATACTCGATTATCATGTAGAGAAAATGTTGGAGGAGGGAATCATAGTTCAGATTCAATCCCCGTACGTGTCACCAGTAGTGTTATGTAGAAAAAATAATGGGTTACCACCGGATAATCCAGAAGCATATAGATTTGCGGTTGACTATAGGAAACTTAATTCAATTACGAAGTATCCCCGTTATCCCTTACCGTTAATAGATGATTTAATAACGAATATCCCCTATACGTCAATAATGTCATCTCTTCATCTAAGAAGTGGGTACTTTCAAATGGCAGAAAACCCCTGTGATATTGTTAAGACCACGCTCGTAGTAAAAAGTGACACCTACGCATTTCGGCGTATGCCATTTGGCTTATCAGGGATGGGTCCCAATTTTCAGAAGACGATTGAGATCATTTTGAAACCGGTGATAGGGAGGTTTGTGAATGTTTATATGGATGACGTGATTATCTCGTCTCCATCATTCACTCAACATGTTGAGCATTTAAGGGAAGTTTTTAGGTTATTACAAGATGCATTATATATTGACCTTAAATAAGGAAAAATGTAAATTTGGTTGTGATGAATTGAAGTATTTAGGATTGATTATTAGTAAGGAGAGAATCAAAACGGATGAGACAAGGGTTCGAGCCATACTTGAGATGAAACCACCGCGTAATTCAAAAAAGGTATCCAACTTTTTAGGTATGTCCCAGTGGTACGCGAAATTTATTAAAAATTATGCTAATCTTTGTGAGCCCCTTTATAATCTTAAACAAGAACTAAAAAAGTTTTTTTGGTCAATTGAGGAGCAGAAGGCATTCGACTTGGTCACGGCGGCCATAACGAAGGCTCCAGTTTTAAAACTGCCGGATTTCAAAAAGCCTTTCGAGTTATTTACAGATGCAAGTTCAATAGATGTGGGAGCGGTTCTAAATCAGGAACAGAGACCAGTTGTATTTGCTTCGCGTACACTTAGCAATGCTGAGTGGAATTATACTAACCGAGAGAGAATGTTTAGCAGTAGTTTGGGCGCTGAATAAATTCATAACATATTTAGGTTCACTGCCGATTAAAGTTATTACTGATCACGTTGCTTTAACGCGTTTAACTCATGGGAAAAATTTGTCGAGTAGGGTGATCAGACGGACACTAAAATTAGCAGAATTTAATATAGTATTTGAACATAGGCCTGGAACTCAAAATGCGATGGCGGACGTTTTATTAAGAAACCCGGTTGAAAGTATAATGGGAGAGAAAGTTAATTCTGCAATAATCAGAGATCTAGTACTTACGTCGCGGGAACAGTTAATAACAGAGCAAAAGAATGACCCAGAATTAGGTCATATCTATAGATATTTAGAAAACCCGGAAGATAGCTCAGTTAATGCGACGATATGTGAGAAATAGTCCAAAGACTTTAAACTAATTGAGGGCTTGTTATTTTATGCGAAATATGCGACTTCACTAGGTGAAATGCGAGTATACATTCCAAAGTCTTTAAGGAATGAAATAATGAGAGAATTTCACGATAAGCCCATAGAAGGTCATTTTGGTTGTTTTAAGACTTATCATAAAATAAGGGACGTTTGTTATTTCCCATATATGAGAAAATTTATTGATCAATATGCCTCTACATGCCATATGTGCCAAGTTAATAATTATAAAAACGCTTTACCAGCTGGTCGATTAAATCCGATTGTATCAAATTATCCAAATGAGATAGTGACGTTAGATTTGTTAGGTCCGTACCCTACATCGAGAATAAGACGTAATCGCTATATTTTGTAATAACCGATCATTTCAGCAAATGGGCTGAAATATACCCCTTAAAAGGCCTCATCTCGTATAATAGCGGATATTTTTTGATAACTTTATATCGCGTTTGGAGCTCCAATAAAATTAATAAGTGATAACGGTCCCCAATTTATATCCGAGATTTTTGAACATTTAAGTGAAAGATTATGCATAAGGAAGACTGTAGTATATAGACCTCAGGCTAATAGAACCGAACGCGTGAATCGCAATCTTGTGCAAATGATTGCAAATTATGTAAATGATCAACATGATACATGGGACCAATTCTTACGTGAGTTTGCTTATGTATTATAATAGACGCATGCGTGATGTACAAATTAAAGTGAATGACTGGGTCATGTTAGAAACGCACCCTTTAAGTTCAGCAACAAGAAAAATTGTGGCAAAGTTCAAGCCAAAATTTGAAGGTCCGTATAGGGTGTTAGAAGTAAAAAAGAATAACGTGATATGGTGGTTGGGGAAAAGGTTAACGGTCAATGTCGATCAAGTGAGAATATATCGTCATGGGAAATGTGACGAGATTGAGATAGGAACTGGTAGTTCGGATAGCAATAGTTTACGTCATGAAACGAGTAGTTGGGGGAAGTACAACGGAGATCAAACGAGTTGCAGTATGGTAGGAAGAAGGGGTCAGATGTAAAGCGTGAGTTAGAGGAAAAAGGGATAAATCTTAAGACAAATCAAGATGAGAGACACACAGGTAGGGCCTATAAGCGCGGACCACTTATCAGATCACTACCTAGCTCTTTTTCACATTATGAGATAAAGATTAAAAGAAAAAGACAGGAAAGATTAGGATATAAACGATCGCGTGGATCTTGGTCAAGTGGACCTGAGAGAAAGAAGCAGAAACGTGTAGACCATAAAACAAATAAAAGAAAATTATCGTCAAATAATTCTTCTAATATTTATATAAGTAAGAAGATTAACCGAACGGAAGAAGCAGTAGTTCAAAATAGAGAGATGTATAACCTCAGACCACGAAAGGAGCAAAGACTGGAGTCCCGACCAACCATGGAGAGGAAGTCAAAACAAGCAAGACCAGTTCGAGCCAGGAACAGCCGAGGAGAACACTGCAGACCCTACATCAAGGAGCAAGCAAGATCAAGGAGCAGGAAGACCAACAAAAGAGAGAATCCACAGCAAATCAGCCAAGAAAAGAGAAGAGGAGCGAAGACCTACAGTACATTATCCTTGGAGGTTCTAGTGGGAGACGCCAAGCCATAAAAATCAGGTTGTATCGTTTCATTTTATATTCTTTCCAACAAGTGGTCGGAAGAATTATTGCAGAGAAGGAAGTCTCTGACGGTGTTTAAAATTTATAATCCAAGCAAAAGTTGACACTACAATGAGTGTATTTTTTTTTTTGAACTTCTGACTTGTAAATTTTTGTTTTCAATTGATGGAGAAAACAATTGTAATCATGCATTTGTTTACTTCGATGTATGACTTCGCTGAGATGCGACAATTCCTTTGGTTATTTGTTTAATATTATTGAAAATGTTTGTAATTTTATATGTATATATATATATATTATATATATAATATATATATATATATAGAAATAGATTGTAGTAGTGTTGGCCGGTGTAGAGTAAGTATCAATTTTGATTTAGTAATGACGTCTTCAGAATAGCTTTACCTCCTTTATTATGAGCACACATCAGCAGATTAAAGCACTATTACGTTACGTTTTAATATTGAATAGACAGCGGTATTTTGAAGGACACAACACAAAGACAAAAAAAGGAGCAAGTATTTACAATCTTACGTGATGGCGGCAAGCAGAGAAAAGAGCGCGATTACATCAGATTTTATTTTTATATACCAACAGTGCACAAGCGAGTGACTATTACGTAATATTAGTTCTGATTGGCTAGAATGCGCGGGATACAGATTTAGGTTTAACCGATTACGACTAAGATTACAGTATTTTATTTTAAACCTAAGAATTATAGATTATTTATAGATCATTAAAGAGAGTTAATTAAAAGTATGTTAGAGGGAATTATTACATATGTATATATATATATATATATATATATATTGTTGCATTGTTTTATAGTAATGTACATCTGGTTCGGGGAAACGAGGCGTAGATAGGATACAAACAATAACATTAACGGCACTGAGCGATTTATGGGAAGTTTATTGGAAAGACCAGATGACGTGTATATATGAAAATTAGTTGTAATTTAAAAGTGATATATAATGTATAAAAATTGTGAAATGTACTGGTATTATGTGAATATATATTATGCTCAGTGACTTAAAGAGTTTTTATTTCAGGGTGACAGACCCTGAATTCCAATTAGAAAAGGACGAATAGAAGTAATTTTTGCAAGCAAATTTTTGTTCTTTCAATATGACTCCAAGTCGTCAGACAAAGGAAACCTCATGGAAAAGTAGTGGAAAGAAGCTTATTGTAATAGATTACAAGTAGCATTTAAGTAGATTTAAGTTAGTTAAGGGGCATGTGGACCTCGTTCTTTTACTCCATCTAAGTCAAAGATGGTTTTTTTCCGGTCCCACCGCTCGATGAGGCATGCCCACATATCTTGTGTAAAAGTGAGAATCTACCATGATTAAAATGCATAACTGTTAATGTTGGTCTAGTTAATTGAGTAAAACTTATTGTGGCTGTCAAGAATTCAAATTTTAAGGAGGAATATTAAAAATTAAATTTAAGATGAATAATGAAAATTAAAGTTTAAGTCGAATATTGGAAATTAATAGTTAAGATGAGGATTCAAGGTTAAAATTTAAATAAAACTTGGAAAGTGAGGAGCTAAAGAAATAAAAATTTAGGCAGGTAATTTCTTAAGGGCCATTAAGACCCTCGAATAAATCGCGTTTTGCTTCTTGGAGGGGGGAGAATGGGCTCACGTGTCTTTTCTTTAACATGACCTCTGGGTTCTTTGGGGGCCAAGATTAATGGCAACTCTTTTCCAACCAAAACCCAAGAAGCGAAATGTGAACAAGAAATGCAAATAAGATAGCTTTTAAATAATAGAAGTTTCAGTAAGTCGTATGGCAATTTGGGGAATGTTATGTGTGAAAGAGATACAAGCGTGAATTGACAACCAAGGGAAATTACCTTGAAGATAAGCCATTAGGTCCCAAAGGTGCATACCATTGCACGCGCACCTAGACGCCTCTTCCTAAGATTGAAAAATAAAATTGGGTTGTAGGATTGATTATTTGATATTAGGACTTGTAATATTATTAGAAGTGAGACTAGCCGATTTAAGTATTGATAGTGGTCCAAGTTACGCGATTCGGTTTAACTATTACTGTGTGTCTGTTCATTATAGATTCTCGCTTAAATAATATTATCTAAATTGTTAGACATTTAAGTTCCATTCTTAATAAAGACATATTAAGAATTAAAAATGTCTATTCCTTTTGCAAACCCTACACCTCGAGCTCACGTGGACAATCAAAGAAACGGTCACCAAAGGGTTTGATTCACAAGGCAATGATTTAACAAGTCATTGTAAAATCGATCCCTAAAGTTGTTGATAACATCCATAAGAATATTACAAAAAAATTTCAGGTCAAAAAATTAATAATTGCAAAAGTAGTATGATTTTAAAATTTTCCAAATTTTCTTCAAAAAATTTAAATTGTTAAAATTGTGTGAATAATATGTGAAAAATTTCATCTCGTATCATTTTCTTGAATAGAAACATCATATAAAATGTTAAAATATAGTTTTTAAATACATAAAGAAAAAAAGTAGTTCAAATGGTACTAAGTCCTCTTAATTTGTTAAATATATTTATATTTCCTGTCCAGTCAAGTGGTTCAGATAAGATATCATTTTACAATCATCCCTTTCAATAAATCCAATCTTCTAAGATCCGATCTTTTGCCATTTTCCTAAAAAAAAATTTTTTGCGGGAAAATTTTAAATTTTCGAAACTTAAAGGTTTTTTTTTCATTTCAAACAATTTAAATACGTTATAAACAATAACATAATTTACAAAAAAAAAAAACTACACTTTTGTGCTGTAAATTCTTTTATTTGCTCTTCCCATTATAAGTCTTTGGTGAGATCAGTATTAACAGAAAGAAGTGATAAATAACTAAGCCTAGTATGTATTTGTCATTGCTGTCCTATATTTGTTTTCTATATTGGACATTTTAGAGAACGCACGCTCCGCTTCACAACTAGTAATAGGTAGTGTTAGAAAAATCTTTAAAATGATATACAAATTTGGAAAAACGTCAACAAGTTTGTTTTCAAAAATTAAATTGAACATATTACTACAAGTATAGGACTCTAGTTCAGTTTTTATTCTTGTTCTAGAAACTTTGAATTGAACACCTTCTGGTCTACGTTATCTGAATAGTAATCAATAACGCGTACACTTTCCAGGATAACGTTCTTCTTACTTTGATCTTTCAAATCCATCAAAAATTTTAATTTCTTACTATATCCTGCATATATATATATATATATATATATATATATATATATATATTTCACCAACCAGATTAAGAGAATGTGGAGCACACGGCGCATAATTAGTGAATTTATATTTTCTTTTAAAAGAGTTTGCACACCATTATATCGACCGGACATATTAGCAGCGTTGACAAATGATTGTCCCCTACAATTATCCCATTAGTTTCTAAAAATACTTGTTGAGAATTAAGTAAGCATAAGCCAGTGTGACTGCTAATCTTAATTAATGAGACTCGTCTTTCATACACTTTCCCCCGAAAACAATATCGTAATATAATAGCAAGTTGGTCATTATGTAACAAATCTGGTGTTTAATCTATCACAATTGAATGTGTGTCATCGTTATTTATTTGAGTTGTAATTGTTTTAATGATTTGCTTGCCCATGATCTCAATTATTTGTTCATATGTTTTTTTTTAATGCGTACAATATTAACGATTTTGGTCGTAATTCTCGCTGTTCAATATGTTCACGAACGAATGAATGGGTCGAACTCTGCTAACAATTCCAGGGCACCCATAACATCACCACTATGAGGAGAACCAAAAACTTCCTCGGTACCCCTCTAAATGATAAACCTCTTATAACCAAATACTTTTCTACCGAAATAACCTGTTTGAGGACATTGTGGTAATATTCTGTATCTTTTCTTAGTTGCTTCTGTAACTGTCTATCTAAAACAGACTTATTTTCTTTTCGAGTCAACCAAACTAACATTGAATTATTATGTTCAATAGAGTTTTTATGATTTTCTTAACAACTGTTTCCAATCACTGTTACGTATTTCCAGTCAGAAAAGCCCGGTTGTGTATTGAGAATTTGTTTTGGGAAAAAGTTTGCAGGTCAAACAAAAAACACAACCAATACTAGTTGAATAACCTAACCAAGATCTTCCCAGCCTTTGGGCATTTTTAACGATCGTATAATTTTCAAACTCATACCCAACATTTTCTAAACACTTTTCGGTCGGGGCATTACTAATGTCCTCTGGATGAACAATATCTTTTTCAGAAGGCTGCTGGTTATCGTAATCTTGCGTATTTTCATCATTAATATTTGCTTGTTGTGTTTCTCCAATTTCTTTAGCTAAGTTCATTTCCCTTTCGCTTGTTAATGTCTCTGCGTTTGTTATATTCTTGTTACTTTGTTCCATTGTAAAAAAAGGTTAAATTTTTGACACATTTAATTTTTTCTTTTTTTCGATTTAACAGTAGTTTTCGTTTTTCCACTACACTTTTATATTTTCTACCGGACACATTTGTATTGTTAACTAAGTACTTGATTTTCCTGAAAATCAGTTTAAAAGTTTAGGTCATAAAATTACGATAACATAATCGGTGTGCTTAATAAACTAAAAATATTCTAACAAATTTTTACAAAACAATATAGTATATAGTACTGCTTAAACAACACTGGTAATATTTCAAGAGAACATGAGCTTTAAACAATTATCAGAAATGCAGTGTATCACTACGCGGAGCTATTTTTTCGAGGGAAAACAAATCGCATATGGTTACTGCTAACCGGTTCATCTCAAGGATAGGCTTTGGCGATCCACCTTTGGCTAGAAAGGAGGATTTGGCGGCGGAAAAACCCAGCCCACGATATTGAAGTTTTCCCCATTTGACAACATTTTTAGTTCAAGGATTGTAAAAAGTAAATTTAAATGCATTAATAATTCAAACAAAATTTTCTAGTTTAAATTTATTTTTAGAACATACTTAATATCCTCATCCCTCCTTCTTTTTAGACTTATTGTAATATAAATTTTGAAAAAAAAAGAATTTTTTAGCTGACAATGCTAATTATTCAAAGCTTTCTGTAAAACTTATAATCGTTTGTGTGCATGGTATTTTTTTTTATCAAATAAAATTTAGTTTAAAATTGAGAGAATTGTGCTTGTGAAAATTTTTCAATGCTAAACTGAACTGAAGAAATTTTTGAGTCTTCCATGTTGATCAATCCATCTTGAGCGTCACTTACGATCCAGAGGTGAATGCTTTTGTTGTTATTTTGCTTCTTCAGGTAAACTCTCTTTTGACTTGCATCGCAATCAAATAAATTTCATACATATCTTCTTATTGTTAGATCTACTTTTTGAAATTTATTTCATCTTTAAAAATGGATATCGATTTCGATCGTACTTTAAAATATAAAAATCACCTGATGAAATACGTTGAAGTGGAAATTAAGGACAAAAAGGCAAAAGAAGGTTGGCTCCAATGCATAGATCCGTTAACTGGACATTTAATTCTGGCTAGAGCATCAAGTGAGAAGTTATATGAAGATGAAGTTATTATTGTACCTGGAGATTCCGTCAAAAGTTTGAAAGTTTTAAGAGAGAGTGGTGAAGATAAGAAGGATATATTGCCGAATTTCACTGATAAGGAGCGAAATGTTCCATCAGAGGATATTCTGGAACGTAAAAAGCGTCTAATTTTGTGGTTGAAAAAGAATCGCTTACCATTTAAAGAAATTGGTAATGACGAAGGACTAGTTGTTTGTGACACTGTTACCATTCGCCCACCTTTTAAACCAGAGAATTGCATCAGTATGAATGGTAGAGTATTGATGATGGTTCAGAAATTGGTTGCAGATCTACCAGATGAAATGAAGGAAGAAGTGAAAGTAAAAACTGAAAAATGAAGTTAAATTTTATCTTGCATGTTTAAAAAATAAAATGTTTCATTTAACTATATTGATGTATGTTCATCTACGTACTTGAATTCAGTTCATGTATTCAGTTTTATATATCTATGCATTATCATTTGTTCCTATGTTAATATTTCTCAAAATGCGTAAAAAGGAGTTTTTGGTTAAAGTGTAGAATAGGAGACCTCTTGGCCAAGCCAATTTTTTGGCGACCAAAATCAGTCGCCAAACTACTTATATGTAGCGATAGGTGTTTTGAAAGTAATGAAGGGAAGCTAAAGTAATGAAGAACCAAATTCATTCTGGCATCTAGATAAACATCTCCTAATCCAAGGGGCTCCCTGTTCTACACTGTAGCTGAATTTTTAAATAAAACAACCAGTGTTTTTTAAAAAAAGAAAATTTGTGTGATTTTTTTCTGAATTAGTGAGAAAATATTTTTCTGTTGAAAAAAGGAAGTAATATTTGAAAAGATGGATTTGGGTTCTATTTTTGGTTGGTATTTGATTTAGATTCATTTTATGCAATATATAAATATGTCAAAGGAAAGATGTATTTTTTAAAAAAAATTTCTTAATATTATCAAATTGGCTATGGAAAAGTTTGGTACCTATTGGTCATAGGAATAATGCAGCCAAACTTTGTTCCATCATTTTCTTTGCAGTGAATATGTCTTATCTAATAATATTGCCGAAGTTTACACTGACAACATCTTGAAAAAGTAGCCAATCAATGTATGGTCTTTATATCTGATAAGTGCCAAATGTGTTTAGCTGTTGGAGAACATAAAACTATTGTCCTTTGAATGACATCAGACTTATTTTTCATTTGCAGCCTGTCTTTTCCTCTAGATAAAATAGGTTATTAATAATACCAATGATGACTAAATTTTGGCATGCAGGTAGTATACAAATACTTAAAAAAACATCTAATTTAAAAATTTTTTGATACAAGAAAATATTTTAAGTATAAGCATAATGAATTGACTGTGCAAAAATCATAGCTTATTTCACACTTTTGGCAACAGGGAAAAGGTAATAGTGGGTAGGTTGCACCAATACCTTGCTGTTCGATATGATGCAAATAATTCACAAAAGTTGACAATGAAGAAAAGTGTGAACTAAAATAGAATCCAACCAAGAGGACTTGCTAAATCTATACTGGTCATAAAATACTGTTGATATTGGTCTTAAAAGTAATATTTCAATAGCATTGCTAATGAACTACTTTTAATTTGTAACATATATATATATTTTTTTTTACAAAATTGTCGTTAAGTGATATATCAGTGCATTGATAGTCACAATTGTTCATGTTTTAACATTATTTTTTATGGTATATTTAGAACATTGTGTCATTTAGCTAATTGTCTTCCTTAATATATTAGGTACTGTAATTCCTCATTAAATAAGACATCTATTTAAAATTATTCATAATTAGTAAACACATAAAAGTCAGTGAATATGAACTCCCACTATAGTGTTCTTTTTTAACTGTATTATGTCTGACATACATAGATGCAAATTTTATCTTTTTTAAAAAATATGTACCACATTTTACTTTATCTTATTCAAAAATATGTGTTCTTTTTACTTTACAAAGTACTTACAGCTTTGTACCTTGGCTTATTTTATAAGTTGTTTTGTTTAATCTAGAATGATCTAGAGCCCTTATCTGTGTCTGGATTTATTAAGTTCTACCAATGGTGTAACAGAGACTGTTAGGGCCTCCTGTGCAAAGTGAGATTTTGAGCCCCCAAGCCGGCCTTACAATGGGTACATACAGTCAGGCTTTGGGCTCCCCTGCAATGCAAGGGTGTAGAGGTTACGCCACTGAGTTACACTGTATATTTTCACTTTTGGTATAAGTGTATACATTACTCTTTATTTTTTAAAGCATTTAACGACACACATATTCTCTTTCAACAGTATTTTATTTTTATATTTATAGAGTTTTTCCTAAATAAAGAAAATATGTGATATTCAATACATTCTTTTCATCACATGTTGTATTAATTTTTCATAGTCATGTCTTCAACCATAACATTATTGTAAACTATTATACTTACACTTTTTTGTTCCTATGTTAAGTTCAAGTTAATGCTGTATAATGTAAATACAAGCTTAAATTTTTTTTATATTATTTTATCTTGTCTAATAAATAAATATACATTCTCTATGTATTGTTTATTAGGATTATTATTTTTTAAGTATTACATTAATCAATGTTACTGATGAAAATAAATCAGTATATAAATGTATGGAGGTGTTGTATTATGTTAAGTCAAGATTTATATGAGGAAATCTCCATATTTGCTTTGTGTGTATTTCTTTCGTAATTGAAATTTTTTTTGTTTTCAGTTATAATTTTTTCTTCTGGGTTATATTCTTGACAACAGAAATCACTTTGTCAAATAAGTATATCTATTTTATAAAAAAAGAAATATATATTTAAAAAATTTGTAGCCTAAATGAGGATTAGCATTTTTCGTGTAGATTTTGTTAGGGGAAAGGATGCATTTGCAACTGTGTTATCTCATAATATTAATTTGTAAACATTTTAAAATTTCATACTGTAGGAATAAATTATGTTTGAATTATATGTTAGGTATGTTTGATATCTTAAAATTATATTTTTAAAAAGATATTTTGGGTTGGCGAAGCAAAATCGATTGTGTCGATCAAGTATAATTTTGTAATAAAATGCATACATGTGCTGTTTTACCATCTTGTGTGTGAATATCTTTTTTCCTGTGTAAGAAGTCTAAATTTATCCATAGATGAATCTAAATATTTCATAGCAGAAATCATCACAACAATGAATTATAAATCAGAAAATAGTTTGTTCACTTTAAAATTCTTTTGCTTGTATTACTTTAAATGTGTTTCAATGTATTATCTTAAATCACTTTCAGATTAAATCTTTTTTGAACATCATTTCATGCTTTCATCATTTACTTTAATATTGGAAATTCATATTTTTGCAACTAACAGTTTATAAAAATGCTATTGTCTAACATGTTTGATTTATCTGTTTTATTTCTATCTAAATTGTTTTACTTGTTTTAATATTTTCTTTGGAAAGAACTCTTTAACAACTTTTACATATTAAATTTAAAGTTTAACTTTGTGCAATACATTTTTATACCTTGTTTCATCTATCTTATTTATTTATTAGAATAGGGATAGTTTTATATCAATATTATTTCCTTATACTACTAATTGGTATAAGCAAATAATATTGGCTCTGGGCTGGAAGTATGGCTGCGTGTGTGAGGGAATATACTTTAGAATTTTTTACTTTGTTGAATGCGAAAGGTAAGAAAGAATTGATTGAATGGTGTATGAAGGATGGATTGATTGCTTTGAGTTATGAATGTCCTAAATGTAATAATCGGCATGAATCGGCTTTGAAATTGTACCAGCCACGCCGAAGGTATGTTCGACCATTACCTCGCAGAATAAATATGCCGGCGCTCTCACGATCATTCGCTTAGCGATGAGACCTTTAAGGCTTTTTTAAAATCTGTTGTTATGCTGTCCCCTCCACTTGGAAAAGATCATTAGTAAGAAAGTAAGTTCTGTTTTTATGTTTTTTATCTTAAATGTTTAATTTCTGTGTTGTTTACATATATTTTCATTATGCTTCCACCTTATCCCGCTATATTCACTAGCCGCCATTGTCAGTATCGCTTGGCGCCATCTTGTTCTGGCTTGGCGCTTTTTTCGGTTTGTCGCCAAGGGTGTGGGCTCTCCTAGGATTTTACCACCAATTAGTTAAAGTGATATATTATTATATGATTTTTAAAAAGGCTTTTGTTAGTAAAAAAATTCTTTGCTTTTAAAAAGAATAACTATTTGATCTGGAATTAATTTCATTCTTGCTGACTATATGAAGGATCATTATTTTGGTTTGAGTTGTATCAAATGCACTCAGTTTACCGTATTTTTTTTAAAAAATTGAAATCAATATAGTTTGTATTGTTTTAGATACTTTGAATGAAGAGGTTTACTTTAAAGTTACGTATGCAGTCAATAAAGCCGAATAATTAAACGTAGATATATGTCATCTTGTAAAAGGATAATTACTTATATGTCACTCTCTTATCACATTATTGCAAAAAGTATTTAAACATCGTTTGATAAAAGCTACATAATGATGTTCAAATAAATTATTTTTGATAAACAATTTGAGTATAATATATAAATAAGATACATAGAAAAAATTGGTAGGTTTATATATCTTAAAATTGAAACAAATATTTTACATTTATTCTAAATTTCTTCAATGGAAATGAATTTGGATTATTTAATATTTTTTGACACCTGAAGAAAAGTGAAATCAATGCAATGTTTTAAAATGAAGTTTTAAATTTTTTAATTTAGTAGAAATTAATAGAGAATATACATGATAGGGGTATTTTAAAAAAATTAGGAAAGGACATTTTATTGTATTCTAAGATAAGGAAAAAAAAATTAAATGATAAAAAATTAAAACTAATTCTTTGTGTGTTTGTAACAGTGCAAAATGTGAATTTTTTCAAGTAGTTTGAGATATAAAAAAAAATCAAGAATAAAAATTAACTTCTTATTAAGTTTGGACTTAGTGATGGCAAAATTAAATAAAATATAATAAAAAAATTAATAATAATAAAATCATACAAATTAATGATTAAAAAAAGGGAAATTTTTTTTTTGGGGTTTTTTTGGCCGGGTTTTTTTTTTTCCCCAAAATTAAAAGGATATATTTTTTTTTTAAAAATTTTTTTTAAAAAAAAAAATTTTTTTAAAAAAAAAAAAATTTTCCAAAAATTTTAAATTTTTTTTTTGGGAAAAATTTTTTTTTTTTTTTTTTTGGGGGGTTTTTTTTTTAAAAAAAAAAAATTTTTTTTTTTTTCTTTAAATTTTTCAAAAAATTAAATTAAAAAAAAAATTTTTTTTTTTAAAAATTTTTTAAAAAAAAAAAATTATTAAAAAGGCCCCCCCAAAAAAAAAAATTTTTTTTTTTTTTTAAAAAAAAAAAAAAAAAAAAAATTTTTTAAAAAAAAATTTTTAAAAAAAAAAAGGGGGGGGTTTTTTTTCAAAAAATTTTTTTTAAAATTTTTTTTTTAATTTTTAAAGGGGTTTTTTTTAAAAATTTTTTGGGGGAAAAAAAAAATTTTTTTTTTAAAAATTTTTAAATTTTTTTTTTTTAAAAAAAAAATTTTTTAAAAAAAATTTTAAAAAAAAATTTTTAAAAAAAAAAAAAAATTTTTTTTTTTAAAAAAAAAAAATTTTTTTTTTTTAAAAAGGCCAAAAAAAAAAAAAAAAAAAAAAACCCCCTTTTTTTTTTTAAATTTTTTTTTAAAAAAAAAAAAAAAAAAAAATTTTTTTCCCCCCAAAAAATTTTTAAAAAAAAAAATTTTTTTTTTTAAAATTTTTTTAAAATTTTTTTTTTTAAAAATTTAAAACCCCTTTTTTAAAAAAAAATTTTTTAAAATTTTTGGTAAAAAAAAAAATTTTTTTTTAAAAAAATTTAAAAAAAAAAAAATTTTTTTTTAAATTTTTAAAAAACCTTTTTTTTTCCCCCTTTTTCCCCCTTTTTTTTTTTTTTGGGGGGGGGGGTTTTTTTTTTAATAAATTTTTTTTGGGTTTTTGGGGGAAAATTTAAAACCTTTTTTTTTTTTCCCCCCCCCCAATTTTTTTTTAAAAAACCCTTTTTCCCCCCCTTTTTTTTTTAATTAGAAAAATTATTTTTAAAAAAAAAAGGGAAAAATTTTTCCCCAAAAATTTTTAAATTTTAAAAAAACATTTTTTAAAAATTTTTTTTTAAAAAATTTTTTTGGGTTATTAAAAGGAAAAAAAAAAAAAAATTTTTTTTTCCCGGGGAAAAAACAAAAAAATTTTTTTTTAAAAATTAAAATTTTTAAAATTTTTTTTTTTTAAAAAAAAAAAAAAAAAAAAAAAAAATTTTCCCAAAAAAAATTTAAAAAAATTTTTAAAAAGGGTTGGGAAAAAAAAGGGGGGGCCCCCCCGGGAAAAAAAAAAAAAAATTTTTTTCCTTTTTTTAAAAAGGGGGAAAAAAAATTTTTTTAAAAACCCTTTGGGGCCCCCAATTTTTTAAATTTTTTTTTGGGGGAAAAAATTTTTAAAATTTTTTTTTAAAAAAAAAAATTTTTTTTTTAAAAAATTTTAAAGGGGTTTTTTTTTAAAAAAAATTTTTAAAAATTTCCCAATTTTTTTTTTAAAATTTTTGGTTTTTTGGAAAAAACCCCCCAAAAAATTTAAAAAAATTTTTTTTTTTAAAAAAAATTTTTTAAAAAAAAAAGGTTTTTGAAAAACCCCCAAACTTAAATTTTTTTTTTTTTTTAAAAAAAAAAATTTTTTTCCCAATTTTTTTTTTTTTTTTAAAAAAACGGGTTTTAAAATTTTTTTTAAATAAAAAACCCAAAAAAAAAAAAAAAAAGGGAAAAAAAATTTTTTCCCCCAAAAATTTTTTTTTTAAAAAAAAAACCCCCCCCCCCCTTTTTCCCCCCCCCCTTTTTTAAAAAAACCCCCCCCAAAAAGGGGCCCCCCGGTTTTTTTTTTTTAAAAAAAAAACCCCCCCCCCCTTTTCCCGGCCCCCCCCTCCCCCCCCCCAAAAAAAATTTTTTAAAAAAAATTTTTTGGGGGGAAATTTTTTTTTTTTGGGTTTTTTTCCCCCGGGGCCCCCTTTTTCCCCCCCAAAAAAAATTTTTCCCCCCTTTTTCCCCCCCCCCTTTTTTTTTCCAAAAAATTTTTTCCCAAAAAAAAAATTTTTTTCCCCTTGGGCCCCCCGGGGGGGGGGGGTTTTTGGGGGTTTTTATATATATTTTTTAAATTTTCCCCCTTTTTTTTTTTTTTAAAAAACAAAAAATTTTTAAACTTAAAACATTTCAAATGAAACCAAAATTTTTACCAATTATATCAAATGAGCAAGGATGTCTGGGTCCAGAGCCTCGACTCAGTTTTTAAAAAAATAAATTTAATTTTTTCAATAAAAGGTTTTTTTTTATTTCCCAAATAAATTTAAATTTCGCATATATCAACTGGCTACATGTGATGACTGCCATCCATGTATAGGCTTAGGCCTATCACCTTACACCATCATTACTCATTCAGTCAATAGGTAACAGTCGGTCGAGCCGTTTTGTACGATTGTAAGTCATGCACATTTTTTTGTTTCGGGTTATTGTTTGTACGAGTGTTTGACAAGGTATGCTATGTACGGTCAGCACCGGCTCTAGCAGTTTTGCCACCCCCACAAAAAAGGGAAAATACCCCCCCTCTCTCCAAAAACAAAAAATAAAAATTAAAAAAATTAGTTTTCCCAAAAAGATAAAACCAATAAAACTAGAATAATTTTTGCAAAAAAAAGGCAGCATAACAATCATATATATTATTTTAAGTGTTAAAAAAATCATTCGAAATTAAAAATAATTATCTGTTATTATTTGAAACGAGTTAAATATTGAAGGAATCGCCCATTTCCCGCGGGTCAATTTCTTCAAAAAAATCTACTGATTGGGGTGGCGTTTTTTTTTAACTTAGAAATAAAAAAATAATAATATGATAATAAAAAAAAGAGCATTCCATGTGGCTCTCTAGCTATCAAAAACTCCCAAATTTCCCCTGCCCCTTTTTATAGCGACACCGGAATTTATGGGAGAAAAAGGGAAAGTCCGTTGTGACCCCCCCCCGGGTGGGAGAAAACTACTAGTGAAAAAATGTATAACTTTATATCAAATTTTTTTGATTTAACATATGCTCCCTTTCCCGAACCCCCTTTAAGTTTCCCAAAAGAAAAAAAATGGCATTTAAAGTCAGTTAAAAAAATAAAGGGAAAAAAGATACGTTAAATGAAATACCACATTCCTACCCAATAAAAATTTAAGAAAAAAAATTTTTGAACAAGAAAAACACACATTTCTCTAATTCGATCCAAATGCCACCCCTGGTACGGTCTACTTTTAAGGGTCATAGGTGGGGCCTGCATTTGTGTATGGGCCCAGGGCTTCAAGATGACTTAAGACCTCCCTGCAAACGAGTATATACATTTCGACACGTTGATTAAACAGGGTCCTATGAAACAACGAAAAATATGCAAAATTCCTTTTCCATATGGTTCAGGAGCAGATTTGAGGATTCATTCAAAACAATTATTATTTTAATACATGAGTGACAACCTAATACCTGCTGATTTTTAAATAAAATACATATAATTACAATCTGGCATTCAGGTATAAAAAATAAATTTGTAGTTGTGGTAGCCTAGTGGGTATGATCACGAGCTCGTGGCCAGCGTGTCATAAATTCGAGACCTAATGCCACTGAAAACCCGCTGGGAGGCAGGGCAAGATGTACGTTGAATCTGTCGTGGCTCAATGTCCTGCCGTGGTGTAGAAGTTTGGAAAAGGATACCTACTCAGGTGTCGTCCTGGTCACTTGATAATTAAGAGGACCGTCACCACTAGCCCTCGTGTTGCTTTATAGTGCGATGTTATTAAAAAAAACACCCACTCATAAAGAAGATATTAAGCATATTTCTATTCAGTGGCGTAACGGTCAATATTAGGGTCCCCTTCAAGATCATGTTTTGAGCCCCAAGCTTGGCGTCAGTCAGGTTTTTGGCTCCCTAGAATCCTCCCCCCCCCATTTGCGGGTGCCGGGGGATGTAGGGTTTACTAGTTTTTTTTACTGAAAATTAATTCAGTTTCAGTGTTTTTGACCCTATTTTGGGCCTTTAAAAGATTGTTGGAAAGGGCTGCGGCGGGGGAGGGGGTCAAAAGGGAACGGACCTTGGCCCCGGGGTGTTATGAAATTCTAACCTAGTAAACCCCTGAAGACCCGCCGTGTGGGGAAAGGGGATGCACGTTAAATCTTTTCGAAGCTCAAACGTCCTTCCGTTGGGTGGTGTAGTAGTTAGGAGAGGGGGTAAAAGGGTTTTCGTCCTCCTTTGAACCCTGGCTCAAAATTACGGCGCCCTCGCCAAAAACCCTCATGGGGTTTGCTTGGGAAAAGTGTGTTGGTTATTACTCCCCCCCTCAACCATACTAATCTTTTTAAGCTTTTTCATACTTTTTTTTTCTTTTTTAGGGGTCATAGCCTGTTTTGCTCTATATCCCCCTTTAACCTTTTCAATCAATCAATCAATCAACTCCTCAACCCTTTTAAAGACGGTTTGAATTCCCCCCGGGGTTCCTTTTTTAACTTTGGGGAAAAATACTACGTAATTACCTCAATGGTTACTAAAAAAAATCTTAAAATTTAGTTTTCCCTGGTTTTTGTTTGATTTTTTTTATTGTTATTGAAGTTGATTCAAAATTCACTGAAAAGGCACTTTCTTTAGTTTTCGGCCGACAAATATGAATAATTAATTAACCCGTTTGTAATGTGCAAGACGCTAAATTTGACAACAGAACCAATCATTGATTTGAGAAACAGTAACTTTTACCATTCAACAATCATCTCAATAAAATTTGGACGACTCTCGGCTTTCTGTCAAAAATTGTCACCCTGTAATCAGCTTGAAAGCTATCTTTTTGCCTTTTACACCTTCAAAGTTCCGTTAATTTGGATTTTCAGCATGACTGAAAATCAAAACCTAAAAGCGAGAAAGACTTTAAAAATTTGACAGTGAAATGTGAACTTATCTGAAGACTTTGGAACCTGGTTTTGTGATTCAAACTGTTCGTGAAAACGGGAAACATCTCGTATTGAATACATTTTGTAAGTAAATATTTTATTTTTTAATTATTTAAAAAGGCCGAGGAACAATGCTTTAATTAAATATATCTTCCCACAGGGAAAAAAATACATTTTTAAAATATTCGTCATTTAAGAAATTGCTATTAGAAGCACTTATAATTGCAGTCTTTTGTTTTTAGGATATAATACGTTGTAACCACGTGAGCTCAGTAAGATTACTTACTTGTAGGGTAACGTGAGGGCTCACTAGGCTATTTGCCAAAAAGGCATTTTATTCCAAATTAAATAAACAAATCAGTATATTCATTATTAAATTGATATAATGCTCACATCTTTTCGCTGTACAAAAGTTTTAGTCTAAAGTCAGTTAATTCTAGTCGTTGTTCCACCGACTCCAGCACTTCGCCTTTCAAAAGTCTGCGATGTTCATCTCTCTTGGTCCTTGAGGTGTGGCTTCCCCCGCAACCTCTATTGAGCATCTTCGAAGAAGAAAAAAACTGAAGTGGTAGGTAATGCCGAAATTGAAGGAGATCGAGAAGGCCCCGTCAACTTGCGAGCCAACTCTTTTAACTCTCTGGGCTTGCCTCTTTCACGTCTCCAATCATCTGATTGGCGGCGTAACCGATCTTCACACGGCTCTCCTCAATTTAGTCCCACTCCATTGGTGCTTGGATACAGCTGGCTGGCGCGTCTGAACTCCGATTCCGACGCTGTATCGAGTTCACCAACTGCAGGGCTATACATCGCCCAGTCACATCCACACTGAGGGTATGTCTTTATCACAACAGTCCGACATTCCTTATGATTCAAATCGTTCGTGACCCACATGTGCGAAGGTGACCCAAAAAAAAGTTTAATCACAAAAGGGTTTTTTCCGACCCTTTGAGACTAAAACCGGGATGTCGGGAGAAAGAAAGGTGGGCCCAAAAACCCCTTTTTCGGGCTCAATTATTCCCTAGGCATAAGAAAACAATAGCTGGTATCTTTTTTGGAATGTACACAGTGTCCTATCTGGACAACTTGGTCCCCCGTACGCCAATCTTGTAAGTATTGTCTTGGAGTGTTCTGTTAATGAGCTAACTTCACAACGGGAGGAGATTTTTTATGAGCGTCTTCCGTCGAACCAAATATTAAATCCTTTTTTTTTTTCCTTTGTCAAAAAAGTAAATGTTATCTAATTTTAAAAGTATGGGAATATTATTATTTTTTTAATTTTTTTTTTAAAATATATAAGATTGAGGATTGACAAGATCCTCACAAAGTTTATACTGAGGGTTAATTTAAAATATTCATTAATTATAAGTTAGTAATTAAAGTTATTAATAATTAACTCTTTTACGACTATGAGAAACATATTTTAATCTCATTTTAAAGTTGATTTTCGTATATAATTACAACCTTACCTGCATTTTTCATACAGAATATCTAAATTGAACGTATACAGAACGCTATTATGTAAGCAGGAGCTTTTAGGAAAAAAAAAAAAAAAAAACATTTGGTGCTAATGAAAAAAAAATTACAACCGTGTTATAATTTATTTCAATTTATTGTGTCGCGTAATAATATATTACTGTGCGAACAAAAATGAAAGCCTGATAAAATTACATATTGATCCAAAAAACTACATTGTTATGTACTTCATGATTTGATTTATTTTACGTCTAAACACACACACACAAACTAAAATAAACAATTACATACTAATATTGACTTTTAGCAGTCTTATGGCCATGTATGGGTTAATTTATAGTAATTTTAAATTGTTTAAGTGGAAAAAATATTTATGTTATTCAAAAAACTTTAATGTTTGTCACTTTTCAATGCATAATTGTATAATGTTCGCTGATTTTTCGAAGCGAAGAGTATTCAATTAAAAATTATTTGATATTAAAACCAAAGTTTGAATATTGATCATGCATCACTCTTTGATACATTTTTGATATTTCTAAACTATAAATAATTTCCAATCATGATTAATATAAAAATTATCATTTCGTACTTTTATATCATATTAAAAAAAAATTAATATGCCATTCCTTAAAATTATTTTTAAGAGTATTTTTTGTGTGTTTCTTTTTAGTCAATTTTAAGAACCTTTTTAGTTATATAATTTTTTTAAAAAAAAATGCATGAATTTTTTCTAATATGTTGGCGATAAATTTTGCATCCTAGTTTTAGTAATCCTTTGCAATTGAAAATTTTCCGACTAACTTTTTTTTTGAAAAATTACAGTACATCACTTAAGAGAATTTGAAATTTTTCACGTAAAGGGCTGGCAAGGGCCCCCTTTTTTTTTCCCTAGAACCCCACCGGGTTTTAAATTTAAAAAAACCACTGATTACCCAAACAAAATGACTTAGTTTGTTCAAATTGTTTCAAAAATATTTATCCCCTTGCTTGTGTTGTCCCGGGGGAAACCCCCACACCCCCAAAATTTTGGAATATACGGTGGAACATTTTAAAGGCATCCAGCTGGGCCCAGGCTCAGGGCCTCGTTTTGTCCTCAACTCTGTCCTAAAAAAATCATGATTCGGATAATTTTAATGGTTAAATTAAACCCCCAAAAACATATTTTTCCGAAAACAGGAATTTAAAAAAGCATCTCAACTAAAATGGTAAGACGTATTATTATTAATTTTTTTGGTTCCCTGTTTTAGGCCTTTGCCCAAACCATAAACAAAAAATTTAATTCATTTTTGTTTTAAAAAGGGCCATCAGTTGAGCCAGTTTTGGCTTTGGGTTTTTGAGATAGTGAATCGTGCAAAATTTTATTTGTTTCAAATTACCGTTTGATCCAGTATTTACAATGCATGCTGTATATTTCTAATTTTTTTAAAATTTTCCCCGGTAGGGCCTACTTTTTAAGGGGCCCAGGGAAAAAATCTTTTGGGCCCGGGGTTTTTAAAAGGTTGGGGCCCCTGAATGTACTGTAATGAAAAATTTTTTCCCCAGTTTGGGAAAAAATTTTTTATTTCAGAATGAAAAAACATCAAAATAATAATAAAAATAATTAAAATTCCTTTTCAATTCAATAGCAAAAGGGGGCCGTAATGATTTCAAGTTTTTGCACTCTCTCCCGTTCCCCGATCTTCCGGGGGCCCGGGGGACCGCCGGGGACTTGCGGACTTTGGGTTTTTGCTTTTTATCGCCCCGGATCCAAATTCCCCTTTAAAAAACCAGCCCCCCCGTCCGGACTTCCCGCCCTTCTTTTTCATTTTTTTTCCCATTTTCTGATCTCTTTGTCGGCCCCAAACCTTTGGGTTTTTCTTTCCGCCTTCCGGTCTGGGCCTTTTATCTTACCCCCCGCGAACCCGGGCTTTTGTTTTCCCGCCCTTGGGGCCCAAGGGGGGGCCGAGGCTGGGGGACATTTGTACGGGTTCCCCCGGGCGCGTCGTCACCCAATCCGGGAAAAAGAATCCACAATGTTAAGGCTCCCTTTTTACAGTCCCCAAACCGGGGAAAAGGGTTTCCCGGAAACCCGAACCCAAGTTGAAATTTTTCCCGCAAATTAGGGAAATGCCTGGGAAATTTTTGAAACGTCTGTCGGCAAGGGGCAAGGGATCTGTTAGAAAATGGGGGGAAGAGATCGGCTTCGTCGCAGTACGAACTGACTTTGAGTAATGGAAAAAACGATGTATCTGTTTCGCAAAACCCAGAATGAGAGTTTGTTTTCTATGCATTTTTAATATGGCATGGATGGCGAAACAGTGGCACGTGACATAATATTTCGGACACGCCAGCGATCAAAATGGTTTGCATTTTATTTCAAAACAACAATGTTCACTATGAAATATTACGAACAAACGCGAGTGATCGGTCGTGGGGTGGCGGGGAGCACACTCGTTTGTTATTGTCTCTTAGTTATTACCTTGTTGCCAAGTTGCTTATGATGCAAAATTTGTCTACGCATAACATAATCAATTTCGTCGATAGAATTGTATTTTAAAGCTTATTTGCGTTATATTTATCATTTTCAGCTGTTATTTAACATGGCTAGTTCAGCAAAAGGGTAAAAAGTGCAAAGCAGTAAGTGTAACAGAAAATTTCATACTTGGTGAATCTAGAAATATGACATGATTAGTAGAGGCGACAAAGAGGTGTGTGTTTTATGTTCTGGAACAGTGTTATTTAGATCATGCACGCGTCCGGAAAAACGGCATTTTGAGACAAATCACAAATCCTTTTGTCAAAAAAATGAACCACAGCAAAAAAAAAAAAAAAAAAATGACTCTAATTTAGCATGCATTCTATTAAAAGTAACATCTTACAAGTCCTAGTATAAGTTATTTGTCATCTACACAATCTGCAACAACAGAAGTCACACTAATGTTACTTTAATTTAAATTACATGTATAACTAAAACATTTACAACTATACCGTACTAAAAGGTATTTTTTCGTAGTAAATAAATAGTTTTGAGTTGTTAGCATTTATATATTTTTATTATTTTCCCATTATCACAAGTTAAATATAATTAAAGGCACGTCTATATCTCATTAAACAATTCTTAGAAAAAATGGCACGTTGATCCATAAAGGTTCGCCCCCCTGTAATATGGAATGTAATTCATTCATCTTACAACAGATAAAGGCATTTATTTCAGAGGAGAGAGAAAATTTGAACGGGATTTGCTCCAAAAGTTCCCTCCAAACTGTAAAAGATTTGTAAAATTTCCGTGTTTAAAATAATACTGTGTTGCATTGCTCAGAATCGTTTCAAAATAACCATATGACCGCCGTAATCGAGTGATCAGGATTGAGAATTCGTGGCCGGTTTTTTATCTGTCGAGTCAGGGTGAGTGAGTGAGTGAATATTAACGTCGCACCGTTTAGCTACACAAGAGCTTTTGGCGACGGACCACGTAATTTTGAACTATGGTCAAGTGACGTCCTGTCGAGTCAGGAGTTCGAATCCTGATGCCACTTAAGACCCTCTGTGCGGATGGGCTGTTAAATCTATCGTGTCGAAGTGCTCACATTGGCGTGGTGTGAAACTTCAAAATGTGAGGTCCTCGTCACTTTACCATAGTTCAGAATTCCGAGGTTCGTTGTCAATTGCTTTCATATAACTTTACAATGCAACTTTAAATAAAAAATCATAAAAATAAACAGGATATTTAACTTATTCTGCCATATTTAAGCAATTTTCAAAAAAATCTGTCGTCCATTAATTGTTTCACATGTTGCCAAGATATTTTGTATAGTAATTGTTTAATTTTTTTTTTACAAAAGAATCCTTTTATATTCTTTTTATTTCTCGTAATTAACAAAATTAAACAGAAAAAATTCTCTATTTTAGATACGTATTTCTTGAATATATTCCACAAAAGATTAAAAAATTTATTTTAAATTATTATTTGTTATTCATACTGTGGTAACTTAACTTAGTGTGTTTCTGTACTCTTTTTTTAAAAAAATTATTTGATTTTGCTCTACTTTCTTAATAGGGCATTCATTACAACTGATAATAATAATAACATTACACAGAAAATTAAAATAACACACGTAGGTGTAAAGTATGCGTTTTTGATTTCAGACTACTAAAATTCTACTCTAATTCACGTAAAGGCATATTAAAACCAATGCACCTTTACAATGTACTCACATTATAAGACTTAAAATAAGTAATTTTTAAGCAACAAATTCATCTTTTAGTGAGTAAAAATTGCATTTGAAAATGACAAGAAACATTCTTGTGAGTTGAGAGATTTTGTTACGCGAAAAATATTTTATCAGGTGTCTGCCTTAATTTAACGGGCAAAACAGAGTGGTCTTTAAAAAAAGGGGACAGTTTTTTAACTGTAATGAATGGGTACAAAAGGAGGGGTCAACCAGCGCCTTTTAATGAGGGGCCGAGTCAACCCCCAACCCAAAAAATCGTTTGGTTTTCGTGTTGTTTCGACATAAACTTTCGTTCTCATAAAAGTGATATATTTTTTTCGGAATAAAAATTTCTGAAATGTGATTTATGCCTAATTGTAATGTTATATACGCTATTCACCCTAAATTTTGATTTAAAACTATTTTTTTTAAAATCGTCTTTATTTTATTTTTTAAAAATTTAATTAGATTGCATCGAAGTTTAAATTTTAATATTCTTGGATCTCAAAAATCACATAACACAGTTATATAATTCGTATGATATGTGTCACTTTTAGAATGAGGCTTATAAATTTTTTTTCTATTATTTTGTCATGAATTCTGTGAATTGCAATTTTTTTTACATTATGTTTGTGCCTCGTTTACATTTAACTCGTAGATAAAAATGAAAAATAAATTCTTCATGTTAAGTAACAGATATAAATTAAATTAAATTTATGCGCAAAAATTATTAATTTCTAAAAGGTGTAATTAGATAGTTTGAATCACGGTATACTGTTTTACATCTTAGATTATTTTGCCCCTTTATTTTCTGATTCCTGTAATAATGTGTAAATATTTCTTTTTCAATAAAAAATTTACGTAATATGCTTTTGTTATTTACATAATTTATGAAATAATGTATGTTGAACAGTGAAATTATAAAACTTTAACATAAATTTTGTGTTTAAATTTTACTTATTTCAAACTATAGCAGTGTTTTTCCTTCAATAGCACCCAATACAACAAATTTTTAAACGCCCCCCCAAAACAACAATACGTGCTCGTTAAACAGTGGGCCCGAAAGTCTGGTGGGGGGTTGTAGCGAAACCACGATTTGGGGGGGCTGGGGAATATTTCCCCCCCCCAGACGCCTAAATTGTAACATGCTTTCGGTGGTGTCGCCATCTATCGTAAAAAAACCAACCTGTCTCACAGGTTTTTGGCAAATTCATTCCTTTTCCCGGGGAAATTTTTCCGAGCTAAATCGTACTGTCACCTGTAGGGCTCGGCTACCCAAAGACAGGCGTACATTAGCCCCTGCCAGAAATTTCTTTTTGACTGTCCCCCACAGGTGGATGAGCAACAACAATAACACAATAACAATGTTTTTGAATTCAATAATACTACACTTTGACACTAAAACTACAATACTACTTTAACCTCTTAAGTGCCACCGGCGTATATAAACATCTCGCTCAGCAAAACCGTTAATTTCTATGGACATATACATACGTCTTTCCGAAGTACGATCTTTCCGAGCACGCTATAAAAATTATTCCAAAGGCTTTGAAATGCAATAAAAGGACCTTGACAGTGTTTGCGAAGGATTTACTTATTTCGGGTAATTTGCTTATGTGCATTCCTTCCCCACCCCCCTCAATACATCTCACACTCGTGCCTATGTGAAAAAAGGTGACATTGGGGAGCGAATCAAGTAACTTTTAATCGACAGTTTTAAGAGATTAATTATAAACCGTACAAATTATCAAGATAA